>PVJA010019603.1:0-38176 GCA_004027025.1 Myocastor coypus | reverse complement strand
ACACCTCTGAGTTATAGGATATTACAGCACAGGTTCTCTTATATCTTGGGTCTTTATTGACCTTGAAGGGCTAGGGCCAAAATATTGGCTATCCTTATAGCCCTTCTTTTTCTCCAATTGTCGGTCTGTTAACTTACATTCTCAACCCTCCAGCAGAAAAGCTTTGTGATACTATTATTCTATAACATAGGTACTGGGCAAAAGCCAGTCTTTAAAAAGTAGCTTAATATTGTCCTATTTTATCATAATATTAAAAATTCTATTTATGAAATGTACACATGTGCATTGTCTATACATATAATTGTTTATTTTAACAATACATGAACATTAGAATAAGGAAAAGTATTTTGCCTGAAAGGCTTGGAGTGAAGGATGAGTCAAATGGACAGAAAGTGAAAGAAAAAGAAAAAAGAAGCAAAAAATTAGGAAAAAAAAACCATTGATATTACAATTGTGCATTTTGTAAAAATATAGGCCATATCTAATAAAATATGCCACATTTCAAGATTTTAAAAACTGAGCTAGAAGGAGCCAGGGAGATAGCTCCATGGCACAAGGGCCTGCCTGGCAAGTACAAGGCCATGAGTTCAAATCCCAGTCCCACAAAAGAAAAAAAAAAAAAGTAAAACATTGAGCTAGAAATTATACAAATAATTTAACATGCTTGTGTTTAAAATATTTCACATAGGATCAGCCAAATAGCTCAGCAGATTAAAGCACGGGCAAGCAGGTGCAGGGGCCAGGGTTTGGATCCCCAGGCAGCCATGCCAGTCCCACCCCCAGGACACGGCCAGTCCTAGTTCTTGGGAAGCTGTGAACAGGCGGATCACTCTGAGTCAGATAGACCCTGAACACGCTGTAGACCCTTCTCTGAAATAAAAAAAAAATTAAAAAAATAAAAGCTTTTGGCCAGGGAGCTATCTCAGTGGAATAAGTGCTTGCCTGACAAATACAAGATCCTGAGTTCAATCCCTGGTACCACCAAGACAAAAAAAAAAAAAAAAAATGTCCATTCTTTCAGGCCTAGCAGTGTGAGCCCCACCCCTGGGGCATGTTAAGACAGCAATTGAGTGGGTCTGGTGGCACGCACCTATAATCCCAGCTTTTGGGAGACTGTAAACAGGTGGATCACTACGAGTCCATCTAGTAGTGACACTATGTACACTCTGTAGACTCTTCCCTAAAAATGCTAAATAAATAAATAAAACAAAATCATTCATATAAAACTGGTTATCATAATTCTGAATATTATGATTTTATTCTAGTTAAATCATGTCCCATTTAATACTTAGAAGCTTAGAAGTTCTATATAAAGGCATTTTTGCTATATAGTCGAGGTATCAGTAAAAGTTTGATTAGATTGGACTAAACCTGCTAGACATTAGCTGCACAATGCTGAGCATCTTTTGTTCACACTCTGGTCCTCAGGCAAACATTGGTACAATGAGGAGAAGGATTCAGATTTTTAAGCTCTTTTTGAAGTCCTGTCTGCAAATTCTACTTCTTAAGAATGCAATTGTTTCTTCTCAAGTTTCAAGTAAAAAAAGAAAATTTTCTTTATAAAATTTGAAGTAACTTCCTTCAATCATCCCAGGAGGGAATTCCATCACTGACACCTAAAGCCACCTGAAGGTCAACGATAAGACCAAATCATTTCCTGCTAAAGAGAGGTTAGAGTTAAGGCAAGTTTTGAAGATGGTTTTTCTCTAAAAATTGGAAAAGGAGAAAGAAATGAAAGAATGGGAGGAATGGAAAAAGAGAGGGGGGGAGAGAGGGAAGGAGGGAGGGAAGGAGGAAACTCTGGCATCGTCAGTGTGACAAGTGATCTCAACCAAGCAGGTGTGTGCTTCAGGAGTTGCATGCTGCAGGAATAGAGAATTGTCCCAGAGAAGTGGCATTTCCACGTTCTTATCCCAGACAAGATGTGGGTAATAACCTCATCTGTTAGGAAGATGATGAAAAGTGAGCCAAAGAAAATGAGTTCATGAACTTGAGAAGTTAAAAAGAGAAAGAGAGGAAAGAGAGCTCACTCAGCATCTCAAAACTGCCTAAAGCTTTCTGTTAGCCAAGTTTAATTTCCTCTACCGAGAATTTTTTCACAGATCTCCTAGGACATCGATGGTGTATGCACACGCTCATCAGGTACGTTTTATACTGCAAAGTCCACCCGCACGCAGCTCAGCAGGGTGAAAACATGAAATCTTTAAATCCTTGTTCCAAAGAACAGAGTTCTGACAATCAGATGCAAATCAGAGGCAGGACTAGCACCACCAATCCAGTGGTAAAATATATGATTAGCGTGCGTGAGGCCCTGGATTCAATTCTCAGTATCAAAGACAAAAACACCAGAGGCCCAGATGGATGGAATGATAGATGACTGGCTGTGCACTGTGTCCAGGGGCCTCTCTCTGTTGCAGGTGGCTACCAATCCAACCCAAGCTGGCTTAAGCAAAAAAGAGTGAAGGAGTAATTATTGATTAAAGTTCAAGAGTAGCAAATTAAATCTAGAGATGTAATTGATTTATAGTCTCAATAAACAAAATGCACCAAGGCCAAATTCTACCCAGAGAATTTAATTCTCTATCTCCTGAGGTAGCTCTAATCTCAGTTGTAAAATACCTGTGAGCTCCCCAGACTTTATGGTCTTGGAATAGAGCCCAAGGGAAGGGGCATTTGCTACTGAGCCACAACTACCAAACATGTTGTAACATAGTGTATTTGTGAAGACACAATGACCTGATTGAACTAAAATGTCCTTCCTATAACAAAAGCTAAGGTGCAGGAGAATGCACCCATGGTTCTAAAGGAGGTGTGGCTGCCCTCCCGCCCCCAGGAAGCTCATTGATGAAGAATGAAGGAGAACAAAGCCATAACAGCAGAGGCTGTCACCAAAACGAAGGACGTTGGATCATGCCTACTGCGTTGGGAAAAACTAAAATCAAATCTTGAGGCTTCTGGCTCCTGTCTCTGAATTCCAAATACTGCTTTGCATTCTGCTCATGGCTGTAATATTAACAACTAAGGGGGGAATTAATGACATTCTGATAAATAAAAATCAATGCTTAATGATAAAGTTAGAAAAGGAAGAGTTACAGTTGTAAAAATTACATACATTGTCACCTTCATGACCTTGGATTTGGTGATGTGTTCATATGTTTGACACCAAAAGTGCAAGGAACAGCAACAGTAAAAAATAAGAATAGTGCACTGTATCTCAATTAAAAACTTCCATCTGCCCATCCATGCCGTCTATAGAGTGAAAAGACAACCCAACAACTCCACAATGGGAAAAATACTTACAAAATATGTATCTAACACATGGTTAATATCCAGAGCATAAAGATATCCCACAACCCAAAAACAAACAAGAATAAATAAAATCCAGATGGAATAATACATTTTGTAAAACAGAAATAAACTGCTCAGAAGGAAAGAATAACTGGGAGGGGGAAAGGAGAAAAGAAGAAAAGTAAAACATGTATGTCGGCACAAGGTAGCTAGGCTAACTGTGCTACTGATTTCTAGTAGCTTATTCAAAGGACTGGTGAATGCTTATATTGTTTGATCAATTTTACCTGCCAATATATGGTAATTCGAACAACTATGTTGAAGATAAAAATATGCAATATAACAACCATTATTAATTTCCTATCATTTTGTTTTGAAATTCTATGCTGTTTTTGTTTTTAATTCTCTATAAAATAAAATCAATAGGCAAAGTGTCTATTAAAAAGTGGTCAAAGAGGGGCTGGGAAGATAGCTCTGTGGCACAAGTGTCAGCTTTGCAAGTGCAAGGTTGTGAGTTTGAACCCCAATCCCGAAGAAAAACAAAAAAAGTGGTCAAAGGAAATAAGTAAAATTGTTTCTAAAGAAAATATATACAGCTCATAAGCTAATGAAAAGATGTCTATATCCTTTGCCATCAGAAAAACGAAGACTAAAGCCATCACATATCATTGCATACCTACTACAACAGCCATATATTTTCAAAAACTGACAAAATAGTAAAAATAGTAAATATTGGTTAGATATTGCTAATTGAAAAGTGAAATAATGCAGCTAAAATAAAAAATAGTTTTGCAGTTCTTCAAAAGATTAAACATATAATTATGGGATGATCAGCAATTTTACTTGTTATATACCCATGAGAAATAAAAATGAGGCATTCAGTAAGGTACTTGAGCCAGGTGTGGAGGCACATGCCCATATACACTGCCCTTGGGATACAGAGACAGGAGAATCCTTGCAAGTTTGAGACCAACCTGGGCTCCAAAGTGAGCTCAAGGGCAGTTTGAACTTCACAGTGAGATCCTGTCTCAGAGAGATAAAATAAATACCTAAGGTACTTGAATATCAATGATTAGCATAACATTATTCACAACAGACAAAAGGTGTAAAAATCCTACATGTCTATCAACAGAATGAAAAAAAAAGTATATCAAATTTATCTCTAATTCAGACATAAAAAATGAAGTTTTGATGCATGCTAGAGCATGGATAAACCTTAAAAATGTGCTGTTATATAAAACAAGTTGGTCTACAACAGTATTTTATAATTCCATCTATAAATAAAATATTTATAATACTTTATTAATAGAAACAGAGACTCAGAGAGAGGTAGATTAGAGAGTACCAAAAGCTAAAAGTAGAGAAGGTTGGGGTTACTATGAAAGCATTGCTTTAATATAATGAAAAGTTGCAGAGGTGGAACGCGGTGAAGGATTGTTCTGCCAGTAAATGAGGAAAAGGACAAAAGAAAGAAGGGAAAAAGATATATTTACATACGTAGGCAGGATACTTTGCATAATGGTGCTGCCCATTTCTGCTAGCCTTTTGAAAGAAGCAGTGAATGTGTAAATGTTTTCTCTTTATTCTTAGTTGTTTTTCACTGTGAATTGCCTTTACTTCATGTGCATCCACATTTCAGCATTTAGGGGTACTGGACAGACAGTGGGAAGGTGCAGCAGGGGCCAGGAGACCAGGCTGCCAGCCCTGGATCTGCTGCCTGCCACACCACTCCTTTGTCCTCACTAAGCATGAGAAACAGCAGCACCAAAGCCCAAGTCCATGCTGGCTGGGTTCTTCTGCTCCAGTTCTCAGGCTGTGCACTGGGCCCCAGTGGAGGCAAGGATGCCCAATGGAAGGTCTGAAAGCTTGTGTAAACCTTCCTCAGCTCCAGAGCGAGGTGGGTGGGAAAAAAAGCAATCCAGATGGACCGTGTGTGCTTACAAGCGTCTTTGTGTGGCCTCACTTGGTCTGCCCGTCAGGGAGCTGGAGCACCCACAGGTCTGTGTGACCCTGGCAGCTGCTCTGTTTACCTCATCACACCTGAGCTGAGACATCAGCTGATGCTGGCAATGGGTGACATGTCGCCCAGGGCCCAGTACTCATTTCCCAGGCTGGTGGAGATGAATGACTGCGGTTCCGGAGCTAAAGGAGGGAGGTCAGAGACTCTTTCCAACCTTACCTGATGCCTTCTGGCCAGAGGAAGGAAGGGGCACGGAGAGTGCTGGGGGTGACAGTGTGACAAAGGGAGGAAGAAAAGGGAAAAGCAGCACCTTTCTTCGATCAAGGTGGGGGAGACATGGGGAAAGCCCTGAATTCCTCACCAAAGGCCAATTTCAGAGGCAGTTGGAGGGTTACAATCTATGCTTTGGCCAAGGGTGGAGTGGAGGAGAGAGAGACAGGTCGATGGTTTGGCAGGTGGTGTCGCTTAAGACAAAAAAAGAAGCCAGGGCACAGGCGAAGCACCCCCACATCTAACAGCAGTCCCACAGGCAGCCACCTGAAGCCTTCACATCCAGGGTGGAACAAGCCTCCCAGGCCAAGGGTGCCAGGTGGTGGAGGTGGGGCTGGGTGGGGCAAAGCATTTCTTGGGCCAGGAAATTAGCAGCAAGGTGATTGTGTGATGTGTCTTTCCACAGTTAAGTTAGATGTGCCTCTTGAGTCCAGATGGGGATCAATTTACATATACTTTCTTGATCCCAGAAGTGCAACTGTGTGGACAGTGTTTGCACCTAACAGGACAATTTGTCATAGCACAGCTTATATACTCAAATGGGCAAAAGTAGTATCATTTATAGTACCTTAAGATAAACTGCCTTGAACCGGAGCTTCCTTTCCAGTACCTCGAGGTCTATAAGACATAACTAGAAAATTTACTGCTCTAGAAAATGACTGTCTAAACTGAACTGGGGTGGGAGCTGGTGGGCAGGTGCTGTGGGATTTTTGATTAATTGCTATAATACTGTCCTACAGGCAGCTGAAAAAGTTTCATATTTTCTTTTCTTTTCTTTCTCTCTGTATTTAGGACATGGTCTACAGAGTCTCATGACATAGACCAGGCTCAGAGTGATTCTCCTGTTTTCAGCCTTCTAAAGTGCTGGCATTACAGGTGTGCACCACCACACCCAGTCTCAATTGCCATTTTGGCACACCTCGCAGCCAGGGCTGGCATGGCATGGGGAATCAAACCCCGGGTGCTATACTCTGCCTAAGCAGGCGCTTCAGTCCACTGAGCTATCAGACCAGCCCCATATTTTCTTTAGACACCAGTAAGCACCAAAGCTCTTGCAGAACAACTTTGATGCTATCTGAATTTTGCTAGAATGATATGGCTCTTGGGTCCACCACTCCATTAGACCTATTAACTCCATTCGTAATGATGTTCGTTATGGATCTTACAAAAGGGGCTGATTCTGGGTGTTTAGGTCCACATTCTATTTTAAGGCTGTATATTGAGTCTATGTAAATTATTCTTGAAGGCCCAGTCACCATCCCCACCCACCTTGTAAGTGTCACGTATTCATCTCCTACTCCTTTCTGGCCCTCTGAGCTCTTCCAACACTTAGAATTTGCAAGGGACCTTTACTCCCAAGCCCATGGTGACAACTATCTTGCATCCTTTTTCCTTTTTAATTTCTTATGATGTTTTTGTCTTTGTTTTGTTTCATATTTTTAAGCCAATCATGCAGGTTAAATAACTGGTAACTTAAACAACTAATTTTAATAAGATGGCATCATGCAATACGGCAACCATTGTTGAATCCCTATGACTTTGTTTAATGAAATTTTGTATCATTTCTAATGAATTTTTTTACTATTTTATATTCCTTTAAAAATTAAAATGTAATTTATGTAGTTAAGTCGTAATTTAAAAAATACTTAAATAACCAACACTTGGCCATGAATGTATATAATCCTAACCCCTGGGAGGCTGAGGCAGGAAGACAGTAACTTCAAACCCAGTCTGGGCAACTCAGGGAGATGCTTCTCAAAACAAAATAAAAACAATAAAGGGCTAACAACATAGCTCAGTGTAGAGGCTCTAAATCAAATCCACAGTATAACAAAACACACAAAAAACTAAGATGGCAAATTCTGTATTATACAATTATATATATATATATATATTTAATGCAAAAAGAAAAAGATACAAAAATTCAAGCACACTTTGAACTTGCAAATCCTTCTCACATCTGCTTGTCTCCAAACTATTTCATCATTATCCAACCATCAGTTATCAAAGATGCTGAGAAAAAGCATTGTTTTCACTTGAGTAGATGGAAAGTCAGAAACTATGCTCACACCAGAGCAGAAGCAGAGTGGATGCTCAGGAAGAAATCAGTAACATCTCACATTGCCTTTTTAGATTCTTCCTTTGTGCCCAAAACGCCTTCAGTGGGTGACCATGATCACTAATTTTCAACAATATCACTTATTTTGAGTTTCCATTGGGCAGATGACCACTCTACCTGAAGCCACATTTCCAGGTCTGCGTTGCAACCCTGTGGTCCTGACTAAAGCCTTGCCAAAGGAATGTGAGTAGAACATCCCACAGAGAGATGTTATTCCTAGCAGACAGACAAAACACCCGTGTTGGTCTGAGGAAGAAGCTGTGTTCCTGGGAGTTTTCACTGTGCCAATCAGGATTTAGTCACAGCTACCATGTAATGTTGCCTTTTTGTTTCAAATAGAAACCTATTCTCTGGAGGGAGCAGCCAATGTGTGACCACATGCCAACCACACGCTTCAACTGAGAAGCACAGTCTGTGTTCCACACCTTCTACCACTCCCCATTCTCCACACAGGACAGAAAATGTAGATGTGGCCCAGCATCCGTGACACCCTTCCCTATGAGCATGCTGCCATCTCAGAATTCTTCATATGCCAGTGCTGCAAGGGGCAACTGTCCCATAGTATAAATTACTATGTCAGGTAAAATCTTTTTTTTTTTTTTTTGTCTTTTTGAGACAGGGTCTCGCTATGCAGTTGAGGCTGGCCTTGAGCTCACTTTTGTAGCCCAGGCTGGTCTCGAACTCGCACCAATCCTCCTGCCTCAGTCTCCCGAGTGCTGGGATTACAGGCGTGAGCCACCACGCCCAGCTAGGTAAAATCTTTTTGTCATCCTTGCATTACATAAAACCAGTCTGCAATGAGCATGTTACTACAAGAACTATGATTCATACATCAGAGCAGAAAATGGAAAGGGTCACTGGGTCCTCAAAGCTAATAATTATGTTAAAGCCCTGGCTCAGTTCTAAGATGCCAGTGTTGAGGTCCAATCATCATTAAGATCTCTGTCTCTAGGATTGAGTAGCTAAAATATCACCACTTTTTCCAGAAAAGATGGCAACTAAACTTCCTCTACCCTTGGCTTTTAATAACAAGGATATTAGCACTCCTTTTATCAAAACCAGAAAGATGGGTTTTAAAAAAATTGTTCACTCGGGCCAGAAAAAAAAGAAAAAAAGAAAAATAGAAGAGTGTAAAGGATCTCAGCAGAACAAGTATTGGTGAAAGAAAACAATAGTCTAGTCCTCACCTAAGCAGAGTAGGCAGGCCCTTCCGAGTCAGATTTCTTTCTTTGAATCTGCAAGTAAGTCTTGTCTTAATTTTTAAAACAAATATAAATTTAATATACATTATAGGTTGAGTACTGACACTGTTACAGGTTATATAATCCACATAAGGTTCTATCATTAAGATTTCAGTGTAACTTTTTTTCACCGAAGCAGATGTGCTCCTTAATAGAAGGGCTTATCTATAAGATTTACACATTGCAAGCTCTTGGACTATATTAAGGAATGGAGACTCCTTTGCAACACCTACACGATGAAAAATCATTCACATATTGTAAAAATTTTAGAGTGGACTATCATGAGAAAATATAGTTGGTCCATATCTAGAGTTCCATTGACATGTTTGGAACAAATGTAACTGTTATTTGTGTTGGACATCTGGAAGAAGTAAGCCTAGGGTTTGTCAACTTAAGGGGGAAAATCCTATCACAAAAGACAAGTTCCTGTGACTTTCTATTATAGAACAACATCATATATTCATCCAATGCATTCTGTGTTGTTTGCTAAGTATTTGGAACTGCCCCACTTTGCATTCATGTGTCTTGACAGTTTTTACCATGGAAAATAATTATGTTCACTTATCAGTTATTCACTCAAGAGTCATGATGTGCTCACTGTGTAAGGACAAGCGGGTACCCACTGGACAAGAATTCCACCTTTGCTGACCTTCTGATCAAGCAGGGAAAGGCAAGAGAAGCTAGAAAATAACTCTCACTGCATAACAGTGTCTCTAATTCCACATCTCTACCCTTAAGGAGGAGTCATTTGACATGGATACCAACATAGAATCATTTCCTAATCAGATCCTCAGCTTCAAGTCTTTCTGGGATCTGATTCTATGTTGCCTTGTATCCAATTTAATTAAAGCCACAGATTAAACAACATCCCTGCTCTCCAACTCTCTTCCTATGGACCAAAACATAACCCTATTGGCCATTCATTCATTCATTACATGTTTCTTTACTTAAAAGATTTTCTGAGGCAACCTATGTAATAGGTATGAGAAATACTATCATAAATGAAAGAAACCACTGCCATTGTCCTCATTGAGATAAAATCCAAAGTACAGATAGAGGTGAATAACAATCAAATAGTCTTTGTAAGAAAGCAAACACACTCCCCCTGTGCAGGACAGGACTGTGGCAGACTGAAATGGTACATACCCTCCTATGATAAGCAGGAAGTGAAGCTAGAATTGTAAAAGTTCTAAATGCTGTAAATAGTGATCACAATTATCTGATACTAATGGATAAATCTAAATATTCATGTTAAGGGACAGCAAGATGTCTCAGCAGTCTAAAGCACCTGCTTAGGCAAGCTTAAGCAATCATAAGGACCCCAGTTCAATCCCTGGCACCACATGCTGTGCCAGTCCCACCCACAGGGCAGGCTGAGCCAGCCATAATGAAAAAAAAAGTAAAAATAAAAATTAATAAATTAACATTCATGCTATTAACAAACCTGTCAGAGACAAGCATAATAGCAGTTAATCTCCAATTGTTTTTTTATAATTTTATGTATTTAGTACAAGGTCTCACCTTGCAGCTCAGACTCATAGTGATCCTCCTATTTCAACCTCCCCAGTGTGGGGATTAGAGGCATATACCACCACACCTGGTCTCAGTGGCTGGCTCAGCACACCTGGGAATGGAAATGGTGTGGCATGTGGTACCAGGGATTGAACCCAGGTCCTTGCACTTACCTAAGCAGACAGTTAGACCACTGAGCTATGACCTTGGCCCAATTATTTATTATTTCTTATGTTCTTTCTTTCTTTGATTTCTATCTGCCTCTCATAATCTCTACAACATATTGATTAGCATTTGCTGGTTCTGATTATTTCTGCATACCCATGGTCACTGTTGAGTGTTCCATACATAAGTTTTCCTCCATGTGCATGAAACATGGGATAAATCATAAGAATACTATACCCCGTGATGCTAATCATAGACCCGGTTGTCTCCTGAAAGGCCAGCTTCAATTATAGCCCAAGAGTCTTATGTAATTACAAGCTTTCTCATTTTCCTTTAAATGTATACAACATGATTTGTTTCTTCAACTCAAATATTCTGGAGGTATTTCTCTATCTTATTAACCTTAAACATTGATCTCTTAAAAGTCAGAGCTTTGGTTTTAGTTCCAGTTTATTATCCAAGTAGCATGAAATACAACTGCAACTAAAGTAACTCTCCTGCCAGAGAAGGTTGAAGTGAGGAAGCACTGCTATGTATTCATCAGTCCAACCTCAGGGCCTGGATCAGCCTTTCACAAAGAAAAGAATTACAGGAAGGACCTCTTTGAGCATGGAACCTTAAGAGACATCGACATAAGAAAGTACTTTGAAAAATGAACCACAGGAGTTTCACATAGAGTACAACCTTTCTCCAGCAGAGAGAAACAGAGAAAGCTCTCAGGTGTCATGTAAGCTTTGAACTTTCCAATCATGACAGCAATCCATGCTAAGCAGCAAACCATGGCCATCTGGGACACAATGGAGACTTAGGAAATTTTCAGAGAAAACACAGTAAGAAGTAACAGTGGCTGCCAAATGTGTGACCATTGGCCAGTCTTCCTGGCTATAAGAATCCCAGATTTTCTGAGTGAAAATGTGCACAGACTCTGGGGGAGAATCACACTTGATTAAGCCCATTTGAGCAAATGTATAATCTTTTGAAAGTGAACGTTCAGGAAGTAGAGAATAGACCTAAGCCTAGAGTAAGTTAGGACTCGTGGAAGTTTCTGTTTGGTGTTCATAATGGGATCAAAACATCAAAAGCTCTTCCCTGCCTCTCTCTTTTATTCCTATCACTTTCCAATTTCCACTGTATGTTTGTTTATTTATTTTTGTGGCTGGCTCAGCGCAGCATGTGGTGCCGGGGACCGAACCGCAGTCCCTGCAGCCTCCTAAGCTTTCCTAAGGAGGCGCTTTAGACCACTGAGCCATCCTGCCAGGCCCCTCCAGTTTCCACTGTAAAACAGAGGAAAGCACATAGAAATGCAGAGGAGGGGCGAAAACTTGAGAAAAGGAGAGGCATAAAAGCAACCCATGTGGAATTGGTTCCCAAGAGTGGCGGCTCGGCCAGCCTTTAAGACACAAGCCACTCATGATTGTAAGCTGTATCTACTAACCTCTGTCCCTAGCCAGATCAGCACACAAGGGAGATACTATGAAGATCTGAGTGAGACACAGCACAAATGCAAAGCACAACCATCTTGTGATCCCCTCATTTTGAGATGGGTCCTCCTTTACAACCAGACATTTTATTCTCCTGGAGCTATCAAGCAATAGACAGTACAGAAATGAGCCATAAATTACTGCTAATTGCACAATCCTATCACACCAGAACTGCGGGCTGCTCCGAAGTAATGCGCAACAAATTTAAAGCAGATATAGGGTTATAATTTTCTAAGCAGTACTTAATTAGCCTCCAGAAACTGCTACCATGGGGCACTCTCAGAGCTCTAGATGCAGGTCCCTAACAGTAGCTACAGAGTGCAGGGTGAAGGAAGCACATATGACCCCTCCTAGAGTTTGAAACCCATTCTAATTGCTCACAGATGATGATCAGAAAGGGCAACCCATAGTGGCATTCTGTGCAATTGGTTTCTTACTTAATAAAAGTGGACTATAACTGTTCTTTTATGACCAGAGTTATGCTACAGCAAGCTCTTCATTACCTCTCCATGGTCTTGTCAATGATCTGGCTGAGACAGTAGTGGCTCTTTATGTATATAGTTTAGAACAACACTGAGACCAATCGTAAACTCTAGTTGCCAATGAAGGATGGGCAATCTTGGTGAAGGATCCATAGCCTTCTGTTCAATAACTGCTTAGGGTGTCATTGTGCTCTATATTAGGGTTTAACCTGGACCAGAGTTTAGCAAGTGTAGCACTCGCCTGAGAAGGCATGACTTCTGGCACCTCCAGTCATTCCTGCCAATGACAAAAACAACAAGGGTTATTTTGTCCTCCACTGGAGCAGTGGCTGAAAAGGTCTTTGAAACTGACTTTAGTGAACTTGTCATTGGATTTGTATTTGCAATACAAGATGTTCAGTGTCAAGTTCTCTTTACTTTTTGGATTCTGGTCATTGTTGTTTTGAAGTTATAATTATCCTCAGAATATACAAGACCTAAAACCAGCTGGAAAAGTCTCCCCTTCAAATGTTTCAAACAAATAATAAAATAACACTAATTATATCACAGAAGCAAATGCATGATAATTAAAATGACCATTATGTAGCCATCTTCCTGTAATTATTGCTATTCATTTTGGCAACTGGAAGTTTGGGGGTTTGAATTTTATTTTCGAGGCTGTACATGTGAGAAAAACAATTTATTTCCTGCTCTATTGATCACTGAGAACTCATTTTAACCTATTTCTTCTGACTTTGTTGGAGGACTATATAGTCTCCCTTTCTATTTGTCATTAATTTTTAAGAAATATATTCAGGTATTGCTCAGAAATACTCCTTCTTGGTGGGACCAGAAGCTACCACGCACAGCCGGCCCACACCACCTCGATAGGTCTACTGGGAAGAACCCACGGGACATGCAGCCAGCAAGGCTTAGCAGTCCATCTGGACTGGGCTTAGCTAGAAGGAGCCAAATACAGCACCCAGACACAAGCCAGGCCCTTTCAGTCAAGTTCAAGATCAGTAGATCTAGAGCCAGTGTGCTGAGGCATACTGCTGGGCCAGACTGTGTCCAGACAGGGGCCCAGACCTACAGGAGCACCCTAGCAGCACAGAAGTGGCAGCACATAGCTGGAATGAGCTAGTCTGCCTGGAAGACTTCAGGTGCATGAAGGGGAGGTGCCCAGAAAGGATTCAGAGGAACTAACTTAAATACAAATCCCCCCTCCCAATTTAAGAATTGCTTTGTTATACAGCTATAGTGTTTGTTTCTATGGTCTAAATTATAAACCCAGTACTTACAAACTTTTTCAATTTCTATATTTCACTAGCTGTTATTAGTATTGCTAATTGTACTACTGTAAATAGGAAACCATATCTTCTTTACCCACATATTTTCCCTTGGGTATTCATATCAGAAGCAGCTTGAGTAATAATCTCACCAAAGCCCTACAGTGAAGGACAGAGGATAGTGCCAAAGAGAAACCAATATCTCAGTCTCAATCAATAGAGAAGATGAAATCTTGGTCACACACAAAACAAGAATATCTGACACAGGACAAAAACCTAGAACACAGACACTTTACAGAGAGGCTCTGAATGCAGTGATATTGCTATCTACTATCAAACTTTCACAAAAAGATTTCACAGAAATCAAAGAATTCTCTCTAAAATAGAAAAAGACAAAAAGAAGGAGCAAAATGCATTCTCATGGCCTGAGCCCACCCAGAACAAACCCAGGAGACATCAGCATAGAAGAAATTAGAAGCAACCACCTGGAATCCCTGAGATAATAGCAACTGAGATAAAGAACCAACTGCAGAAATCAGATCAGAAATAGCCTCACAGGTTTAAAAAAAAAAACTATAATGAAAGGGTTACTAAGCTTTTCTAAAAAAGAGACTGATAAAAAAGAACAGAGGAGAACAGAAAATTGATGTAAACCTCAATTTAGCAATATAGGAATCAAATAGAATGCATGAAGCAGATTCAAAGAGATACACACGAAATTAACAACTCCACTAAAAGTTGGAAAAACTGTTTGAATGAAAGTGAAGATAGATTTTTAGACCTTACAGCCAATGTCTGCAAATAAGGAGCAGAACTGAACCAAACATTTAAACAAATGGACTTGGTGGACTTATACAAAGTGTTCCACCCAGAAACATCCAAACACACATTCTTTTCAGCACCATGTGGGGTGTTTTCTAAAATAGGCCACACACTAATCCATAGATCATGCTTAAGTATGTGCAAGAAAACAGAAATTATTCCATGCATATTATCTTACTACAGTGCAATGAAACTGAAAATTAACAACAAAAGAAACCACAAAAACATATGGAAATTAAATAATACCCTCCTCAGCAAGCAATGGGTTGCAGATTAAATTAAACAATATCTACAATCCAACAAAAATTCAAAGCTTACCGGAATTTATGAGATACAATGAAAGCAATTGTTAGAGGGAAATACAGTGAATTCATACATTAAGAAAATAAAGTAAGAATACATAAATATGTTAATGTTGCACCTTAAGCTTCCAGAAAAATAAGAGAAAACCAAGCCCAAAGCCCAAAGGTAGGAGGAAATTATAAAGATTAGAAAAAAATTTAATGCAATTGAGATAAAGAAAATAATACAAAGAATTAATGAATCTAAAAGCTGATTCTTTGGAAGCTGAGATAAAATTGATAAACTCCCTGCCAATCTCACCAAAAAAGACAGAAAAATCTCAAATTCAAGCAATAAGGAATAAAAAGAATAAATTACTATAGATATATGCAAATTCAGAAGTTTATCAATAGCTATTGCAAAAATGTTTACTCTCACAGGATAGAAGACATAGAAAAAATAGTATTCTTTTCCTATATAGGTATAAGTTATACCTATATAGATATTCCTGTATAGGTATAAATTAACAAAACTAAATTAGGAAGATATAATACTCTGAATAATTCCATATCAGCCCATGAAATTGAAAATGTGATTTAAAAAGAAAACTTACCAACAGAGAGAAGACCAGGCCCTGATGGATTTACAGCTGAATTCTACAAGAAACTTAGAGAAGATATAATCCCAATACTCCTCAAAATCTTCAATGAAATTGAAAAGGAAGCAATACTTCAGGCAAGTATTATATGGCTACCAAAACCAGAGGAAGATCCAACTAAAAAAGAGAATTACAGGCCAACCTCTTTAATGAACATAGATGCAAAAATTCTCAACAAAATCTTAGAAAATATAATATATTAAGAAGACTCCACAACACAACCAGGTAGGATTCATTCCAGGAATGCAAGGATGGGTCAACATATGTAAATCTATAAAAGTATTACACTATATAAGTAGAGCCAAAACCAAAAACCACGTGATCAACTCAATAGATATAATAAAGACTTTTCATAATGTCCAACACTCATTCATGGTCAAAGCCCTACAAAAAATTAGAATAGATGGCCTATACCTCAACCTGATAAAAGTTATCTGTGACAAACCAACAGCGAATATAATTCTAAATGGAGAAAAATTGAAAGCTTTTACTCTCAAATCAGGTATAATACAGTCTCTATCATCTCTCCCATTTAATGTAGTTCTGGAATCATTAGCTACAGCCATTAGACAAGAGAGAGAAATAAAAGGAATAAGAATAGGTAAAGAAGAAGTTAAATGATCATCATTTTCAGATGATGTGATTTTTCTATTTGGAAGACCAAAAAAACTACACCAAAAAATCATAAAATTAATAAACAAATTGTGTAGCATAGGAGCTGGGGAGATAGCTCAGTAGAGTGAGTGCTTGCCTGGAAAGTGCAAGGGCTTGAGTTCAATCCCCAGTTCTGCAAAAATATAAAAAATTCAGTAGCATAGCAGGAGACAAAACCAGCCCCCAAAATCAATAGCAGTGCTCTACACAGATGACTAACTCACTGAGAGAGAAATTAGAGAAACAATACCCTTTGCAATAGCATTGAAAAAAAGTACTTAGGAATTAATTGAACAAAGGAAGTAAAAGACCTATACCATGAAAATTACAATATTCTGAAAAAAAAGATACTGAAGAAGAGTTCAGAAAAGGGAAAAATATTCCTTGCTCCTAGATAGTAACAACCAACACTGTGAAAATGTCCATACTCCCAAAATTATTATACAGATTTAATTCAACCCCATCAAAATATCATTAATGTACCTCACAGAGCTAGAGAAAACATTCCTAAAATTTACTTGGAACCAGAAAAGACCTAGAAAAGCAAAGACAATCTTGGACAATAAAGACAAGACAGGAGGCATTACAATACCTGACTTGAAATTGTGCTACAAAGATACTATGTTAAAATCAATATGGTACTGGCAAAAAAAAAAAAAGATCTGAGGACTAAGAAACAAGCGAGAAGATGTGGGCACAACTACAAACACATTCAATCACTTTGTCCTGATAAAAGAGTCAAACATGTTCACAGGAAGAAAGACAGCCTCTTTTACAAATGATGCTAGAAAAACTGGCTCTCCCCATGCTGAAAACTAAAACTAGACCAAGGCTATCACCATGAACTAAGCTAAAGTCAAAATGGATTAAAGATCTAAACATTAAAACAAGAACACTAAGACTTCTAGAAGAGAAAGTAGGTGAAAATCTTAAAGACATAGGAGTAGTCAACAGTTCAAAAAAAAAAAAAAAAATCAGGGCTAGCCACATAGTTCACATAGTGAACTAAAGCACCTGATTAAGCAGGTGCAGAGACAGGGATTTGATCCCCAGTGGGCCATGCCAGCCCTGCTTCCAGGGTATACTGAGATAGTGACTAGGACTGAAGGTAGTGGTGCATGCCTATAATCCCAGTGCTTGGGAGACTGAAAGCAGAAGGATCACTATGAGTCCAATCTACGCAGTAGGAGCCTATAGACCCTCTACTAAAATATATTTTTTTAAAAACTTCATGGGAAATACTGCATAGAATCAACAACTGGGATCTCATCTTATTGAAAAGCTTTTGCATGTCAAAAGAAATCACCAACAGAGTGAAAGGACAGCCCACAAATAGGAAAAAATTGTAGCCAACAATCACTCAGACAAAGGGCTTCTATCTAAATTATGTGATGACATAAAATAAAATGGATCCCCAAAATCTAAAGACCCATTCCTAAAATGGGCATGTGAGATGAATACACACTTCTCACAGGAAGAAATACAAGTGACAAATAAATACATGAAAAAAAAAAAAAATTCCACAGCACTGGCTATTCAAGAAATGAAAATTAAAACCACACTGAGATATCATCTCACCCCAGAAAAGATGGCTATCATAAAAAAAAAAAATCAACTAATAACAAATGCTAGAGTGGCTGTGGGGAAAAAGGAACCCTTCTGCACTGCTGGTGAGAATGTAGACTGGTATAACCACTATAGAAGTCAGTGTGGAGACTCCTCAAAAAAAATAGGACTGGAAATCCCAATCAATCCACGTATTCCCCTTCTGGGAATTCTCCCAGAACTGAAAACACTGTATCATGACATGAGTGCATCCATGTTTATAACAGCACAATTTTTTCTAGCCAAATCTTGGAAAGAATAGCAATGTCCATCACATTAGGAACAGATGAAAAAGAGGTGGTATTTTTATACGATGATGTACTAGTTAGCTATAAAGAAAGGCAAACTCAAAGCCTTTATACATAAGTGGATGTAACTAGAGACTACACTCATAAGTGAAATAGATCAGACCCATATGTGTAAATATTGCATTGTCTCACTAGCATAAGAACCTGAAAGAATAAATAAATAAAACCTGAAAGCTATAACAGATACAGTAAAATGGAAAGAACCTGAACTTAAGGATTAAACAACAAAGAGGAGAAAAGATAGGATAAAAGGCAGGAGGGAAATATGCACATGCAACTATACATGCAGGATGGCTGAGATGCCTGCACCAAGAATTTCCATCAGTTTTTTTTAAATATCTGGTAATGTTTAGAATTTGCACATTAACTAACTCTGTATGCTAATATTTGCAATCTGAGCAACTACATCAATGACAACAGTGTCTAATACAAAACCCATGGTTGAATACCACTCATCTTGATTTTCTAAATCTGTACTGTTCTAATGTCTTATTAATTTTTGTACTCTCTTTTAAATGAATTAAAACAAAAAGCACCAGGACAAAATTTAAAATTTCTTGAAAGCAAGTGCCAGCATTCAACTATTTCTTCTGTCTTGTATAACTATATGTGTTAATCTGAGCAACAGATTTGACAATAACAATAGATAATATAACAATCATTGTTAATTAGCTATTCCTGTTTTGGAAATCTATAACTATGTATCATTGTATGGTTTGTATGTTTCCATCTTTTTTTTTTTTTCTATTTGCTTTTGCTTCTGTTTTTACTCTCAAAATAAAATAAAAATAAATATCCCTTCTTCTCCAAGCCTTGTAGGACTCCAAGAAAATCCTCTTTTAGCTGCTTACATTCTCAGACCACTAGAGCAGAAGAAATTTTACAGAATTGCTTGAATCTATTCAGATAATTTAAAGCAAAAATTGTTTGCTAAATTATGTGTAGACTGTTGAGTTCACCTACACAAATCTCAGTGTCCTGGTGGTTTACAAAGAACTAAAGGATGTAAAAATCAAGGTTTTAAAAGGTAGTAGAAGAGGAAAAACTCAGATTTTTTTACAAAATAAAGACAGGACACAGCATAGTAGCAAATAAATTTCTATTATTTTCTGATATTGCAGAAGAAAAAACATGCTATTCTATGCACTTATTATCAATCAGGTATACTGCTTGACCTGCTACATGTACTGATCATACATCATGAGGTACTTTTGTCCAAACTTTAATTTTGGGACAAGGGCTAGCCAAATAGCTCAGCAGATTGAGACACCTGCAAACAGATGCAGGGGCTAGGGATTTGATCCCCAGGACCGCTGTGTAGGCCCCGCCTCTGGGGCACACTGAGATGGCAATTAAGACTGGGCATGGTGGCACTGAGCCTGTAATCCTAGCTCTTGGGAGGCTGTAAACAGGCGGATCACTACAAGTCCAAAGAAGTAATGATACCCTGAACACCCTGTGGACCATTCCCTAAAAATAAATAAATAAATAAATAAATAAATAAATAAATAAAATAATTTGTGACATAAACAAATTAAGGTGACTTACCCATATTCCCTCCATGGTGGAACTGGAATCCCACCCAGATTTATGGATTCCCAGGACAAACATAGTCAGCATATTTTAGTCAGTATTAGCATGATACGTCTTGCTACTCCCAACTTTTTAGTTATCTGAATCTTCGTGATGATGGTGAGACCTCAGAGACAGCTTATGGAGTGGTCTTATCTTTTATTCATTCTGAGAATCTCAACTTTAATTGGTATATTTAAACCATCTACCTCTCAAGTAACTATGAACATGCTTGAATTAGTACTTAATATCTTTTTAACAACTTCCAATTTATTATCCAATTCTGCTTTTACATTTTTGTCTAAGAAGGTTTTAACTGAACATTTTATCTGATTTTATTATGAAACCTCTCTTAATATACCATTCATTCATAATTTTTTTTTCTAGCTGTTACTCTGGTTTATCATATATATTTTAAATAAGCTAAATGAAATAACTCTATCCTGCTTTATGTGCAGTTTAAGTATCTTATAACTAAATATTAGTACCTGTCCATCTCTACTAATACTGCTAATACCATTTTCTGTGCCCATGTTTTGTAAACAATCAAACATTGCTATTATTATTTTGCATAGTTAATTTTAGATTAATAAAGAATGAGAAAAGTAAGTAATTTTATTTTTACTTTAATTTATTCTTGATCTTATATGTTTCCTTTTGAAAATAATTAGTGTACACCACCTCAAAATATGCCACTTTACAAAGGGATCAAGCACATTCAGTGGAAAAATGATAGTCTCGTTAAGGAATGGTGTTTGGAAAACTTGGATATGCGTATACAGAAGAAAAAGCTAGATCGCTTCCTCTCACTGTACAGAAAAATCAACATAAAATGAATTAAAGGTTGAAATCTTCAATGTGAAATTGTTAGCTAATACAGGACAATATAGATAAAACATTCCAAGGCCATAGTTTAGGCATTGATTTTAGATAGGATGCCCAAGGAACTAGTAACAAAAGTAAAACAAACAGAATCATATAAAACTCAGAAACTTCTCTACACTCAATGGAAAAGCTACGAAATAAGAAAAATACTTGTAAACTATTCATGCAATCTGGAATTGATACTGAGAATACATGGAGATCGAAAGGCTGAACACCAAAAGGAATATTCAATTAACAAAAACGTTGAAGATCTAAGTAGACACTTTGGGCAAGAATACGTACTAGTAGCCTGTAAGGATACAAAACAACATATGATTACACTAATCATCAAATACATATGAAACAAAAGCTGAATGAGGGACTGGGAAGATAGCTCAGGGGTACAAATGCCTGCCTGGCAAGCGCAAGGTCCTGAGTTTGATCCTCAGTTCTACAAATAAATAAATAAATAAATAAATAAATAAATAAATAAATAAATAAAAAGCTGGATGAAATTATCTTACCCAAGTTAGAACGATTAACATCAAAAAGACAAAAAAGCTCTTTTCCTGGAACTCGCCAACATGGGCAGTGTTTGTACCAAGACAGTGAAGAAGGCGGCCCGCGTCATCATTGACAAGTACTATACGCGCCTGGGAAATGACTTCCACACCAACAAGTGCGTGTGTGAGGAAATAGCCATCATCCTCAGCAAGAAGCTCAGCTACAAAATAGCAGGCTATGTCACACATCTGATGAAGTGGATACAGAGGGGCCCTGTGTGTGGTATTTCCATCAAGCTTCAGGAGGAGGAGAGAGAATTACATCCCTGAGGTCTCAGCCTTGGATCAGGAAATCATTGCAGTAAATCCTGACACCAAGGAAATGCTGAAACTTCTGGACTTCGGCAGCCTCTCCAACCTGCAGGTCACACAGCCTACTGTCGGAATGAATTTCAAAACACCGTGCGGAGCTATTTAAATCTTTTGGCTATGCTGTAATGTCAATAAATTTGGGACAATGGCCAAAGGGGAAAAAAAAAGACAAAAAGATTAATAGTGAATGCTGGTAAGAATGCAAAGGGAACTCTTACCCATTGTGAAAAACAGCATGGACACTGTTTAAGAAAACTAAAACTAGAAATAGTATGCGATCCATCAATTGTACAACTGGGTATATATCCCAAGAAAATAAAATTACTATCCTCAAAAGATACTTGTACTTGCATGTGTATTATAGTGCTACTCACTATAGCAAAAATATGTAATTAACCCAAATTGTCCTCTGTGAATGAATGAATAAAATAAAAGACTATTTATTCATACCATGGAATAGTATTCAGCCATAAAAGGAATAGAAATCTCTTATTTGCATCATCATGGATAAAACTGAAGGTCATTGTGTTAAGTGGAATAACTCAGACACACAAAGAAAAATGTCGCGTTCTCACTCATT
This sequence comes from Myocastor coypus, assembly GCA_004027025.1. Lineage (NCBI taxonomy): Eukaryota > Metazoa > Chordata > Mammalia > Rodentia > Myocastoridae > Myocastor > Myocastor coypus. The sequence goes on along the minus strand of PVJA010019603.1, from coordinate 16,170 downwards.
TTTAGGGAATGGAATAGAGGTCGCTTGACTAAGAAATCTAGGAGTGAGGGAATAGAGAAAAAAATAAAACCATTATTAGAGTAGAACAATTAGTTCTAATGATTATATTTTTAAAAACTACAAGAATGCGAAACTCCCAACATAGAAGTTATTCGTTTCTTAAGACATGGTATTGTATATGTGTATTAAATTACCTTAATAAACTCAATAAAGATGCACAAATATTATATATAAATTTAGGGAGTACTAGGGATTGAACTCAGGACATTCTGTTTACCACTCAGGCACTTAAACCACTGAGCTGTCCCCCTGGCTCTATTTGTCAATTTTTTAAATGAATAAAAATTTGTCACTTTTCATAATTTTAAACTGAAACACATTAGATTTAACAAATGCAGAAGATTTACAGCATGGATTTACAGCTTTTCCTAGCTGATTAAAAGTAGCAACTCCTCAAAACTAGGGATACCCAACGTCCTCTTCCCAGACAATCTCTTCCAAGAAAAGAGAGTGTAAATAAAAACCTATTCCAAATCCCCTCTCCAGAGTACTTTTGCAGCATTGAAGGATATAGAAAAATGAGTCACACCGGTATCTTCGAACAGTGCTACAAATTCTATGTCCTGTTTTCTGTCATGGAAAGCCATTCATCTTTCTGAACAGTCGTTTGCTTCCTGGTCAGTGCCCTTGTGTCTCTCTTCACCTGCCAAAACAATATTCATGACTCATATTTTAACTGCTCCTTTGAGTAGCTCATCACTGCATAATGCAGATGTGCTCCACATCTGTGAGCTGACTCTCTTGTTGATCTGTGTTTGTCACTATAATTCACAAGCCCCATTTCAGCCTCTCCAGTGCTAAGACCACAGGCATACATCACCACACCGGGGCTTAGTGCTCAGCTTGGCACTTCCAGGATGTGTCCAGTACAACATGTGCTACCAGGGATCGAACCTGGGTCTTGTGCTTGCCAGACAGGTGCTTAGACCGCTGAGCTATCTCCCCAACCCCCTACATATAATTCAGCTATTGTTTTTTCTAGTTATTTCAAGTCTATTGAAGAGTACCCTAAATGTCTTATTTATATGTGCAACTGTGTTTCTTTTTAATGTTCCTTTGTGGGTTTTTCTATCTGCCTATATTGGTCATCTGGTGTGGCATTTTTTGTCTTCCATTTCCATCAGAGTTTTTCACATATTAATTGTCACTATTTTAAATGCCCTGCTTAATAAGCCCAATGTCAGCATAAGTCCATGTGCCATGTCTGAATCAGGTCCTCGTGATTACTTCCCCTACAGACTTTGTTCTTGACTTCTGGCATGCCTGGTAATGTTTCTTTAAGCTAGAGGCGTAGTAACAAGTAATAAGAACCAAAGGTTCAAGCAGGTCATTAACGTGAGGGTTTATGTTAAGCTAGTTAGCGTTGGAGCTGGGTTTAACATTTACTATAACCATAAGCAAAAGAAACCTCAAATCACCTGTGGACTCCTCCCTTGGCCTGGGTCCTTCTATATGTACTTTTATCTATAATAATTATTGTTCTCCTGGAGCTGATTTCTTCTCCTGGTATTTTTGGGGCAGACTATCGCTGTATAGTCTAGGCTGGTCTCCAACTCGGAAGCGGAAGGGGCAATCCTCCTGCCTCAACAGCCTGCATACCGTATACTGGAAATTTTCAATGAGTTATTGAGATCAGAGAAAAGAAGAATATTCCGTAACACTTGTACTGTGCCTCTATCTTTAAGTAACCATACGTCTCGTAGTTGTCACCTTCACAAGGCTTCTCGTCCCTTTCTCCGAACATTTCACATCTGGAACGGCTATCTCAGTGGTATTACTTTTGTCCCTTGTCACCTACTCCCTTAGAAATAGCTCTCATATTCCTAATCTGTCTCCTCAGAATCTTGTCTGTTGTTGACATTTATTGCTTCAAATTTAGGTAAGAAAGGAAGGATAAAGGAGGCTCAAGAGGACAGAGGAGACGGCCTTTCCTCCTCCTGGAATAATGGCAGCACAACTGTGTTCTGCCAGAGTCCTTGCCCCGTGCAGAATGTGCGGATGTCAGGCGGAAGTCTCATGGGTCATTTTGTTGTGACTTATTTTCCCTTCTTCCTGACCTTTCTTGGATTCTTGTTATGGGATCAGTTTTCAGAATTATTCCCCACTTCTTCTATTGCTTTACCATAAATGCTAGCTACTCTGTTAAATACTCTTTGGTGGTAGAGATACCGTTACTAAATATTTGGTGAAATATGTGTTCTAGAGTGCCTTCAAAGAAAAATCCCAGTACATGTTTGTTATAAGGGTAAGAAAATCAGGTATGGAAAGATACATATATCCATGTTATTCATATTGAATACTTTTTGGATTTGGCTAACTATGAAATCTTTTTATTTCCTTTTTCTTCTAAACATCAGTGATGGAATAACAGTACAGCAACCCTGCCCCAAATTCTATTGTCCAAACGTTATGAATATACTGTCTTACTGGAATAGGTGTAATAGATTTGAGGTTTTAAAATGTTGAGAATACACTGGATTAAGAAGTTAAATCCAACTTCAAGGATCTTTTCATACATAAGAAAAAAAGACAATGTCATGGTGATTTTAAGATCTTTATCAAGGACAACCTGCTCACCAACCCGCATCCCTCACTCAGACAGGAGCTTTCTTTCCCCCAATGAATATATTCTGCTCATAAAAAAAATAAAGTAAAAAAAAAAAAGATCTTTATCAGTGGCTTTAAAGGTGGAGAAGGATGGGGCTGGGGAGATAGCTCTGTGGCACAAGTGCCTGCCTGGCAAGTGCAAGGTCATGAGTTCAAACCCCAATCCGGTAGAAACAACAACAACAAAAATAAAATAAAATAAAATAAAAAATAAAGGTGGAGAAGGAGATCACAAGCTAAACAATAGGGCACTCTCTGAAAGCTGGAAAAATAAAAGGCAAAACACAGATTTTTTTCCCCTTGAGATTCCAAACAAATAGTTCAGCTTCCTATTTTTACTTTAGTTAGCATAGTTAGGCTAATTTGGGATTTCTAATTTCCACACACTTAATCCCATCCCATTCATAAATGCTTCCAAGGCACTACTTCATTTCATACTGAATGTGTTTAGAAATAAAAATAGTATTTCAGACCCTCAAGATAAGGAAACTGGAATTTTATAACTTAGGAATCCTACTTTCTTTTCTACCTCTCAAATCCTTCTTTATGCAATTGAGAACTGATAAAGTATGTAAGCAGTGATGTGACATGATCCAACCAATGAAACTCATTCCTCTTTTCATGAGTTTCTTGAATTACTAGAGATGCTAAATATTAGGTTAGCAATAGCAGTTATCTTCATTCTGAGAATTTTTTCTTAAAACTAAGTATAGAGGGTCCTTACCTTGTAATGATTCCACTCAGAATATTAAACTTGATAATGTTGCAATAGCTTAACGCATTCACTCTGAACCATACTTAGAATTTTGAATTTTAATCTTTTCCAGTGGTAGCAATATGCAGTGGGATACTCTCTTGAGGTATCCTACTAATCTGTCACTTCCTGTCCAGGTGATACAAGGGGAATAACATATGTGGTGCTGTTTTGCTGAGCTATGATGTTCAACAGGAAAATACATCCTCAAATTATAATAATTTTCACTTATGATGTGTTTTTCAAGACACAAGCTCCTCCTAGCTCAAAAGTGTCTGTGTGGGTAGTGTTATGGTTTATGTCTAGTTGTCCCCCTAAAGCCTCATGCAGTCATGGGGCCGGGACTTCTATAGATTGAGACTTGACTCATGAGTCACTGGGATTATGTGTTTTAGTACTGATCTAGAGATTGAGACTTGATCCATTATGCCTGGGATTATGTGTTTTAAGCCCTTCTGGGATTATGGGTGTAGCCTAAGGCAGATAGACTGAGGTGGAGAGCCTGAATGTAATATAAAGAGAGACAGAGAGACAGAATAAGGCTGTTGTTCTCTGTTCCCGTTTGGTCAATTGCCACTCTCATGATTGTTGCTGTTCTGCCGCCATGAACTGAATGCTCTCTGCCCTGTTCCACTCAGCCTTGGGCCAGCTGAATATGGACTGAAGCCTCCCGCAACTGTGAACTAAATAAATTTTTCCTTCTTTCATTTTGGGTGTCAGGTATTTGTCCCAGCAACAAGTAAAAAGTAACTAAGACAGGTAGCTAACAATTACTTTCCAACAAAGAAGTCACAGACCATGAGGCTCCATATTTTATGCTAAGAACTTCTGGTATTTCCAGGACCATGAATTAGAAAGTGCAAGGGAAACAATTTATCTACACTCCCCAATCCACAGATGATTTATTTTTCTCAAGAAGATTGTTGTCTTGGTGTGTAACAGTTCCTGAGCCTGTATCTCATCTTAGCTTGGAAGGTCTAAAGCAAACACTAGAATCCTAGAACAAAATGTGGGGCCCACATTGGCAGACATTTTAAGTGAGTATTACTCATTTTGTCCCTGAATTTAAGTTCTTAGGAAACTTTGTTCAATCCATATAAAAGAATAAAAGTCATTATTTAAGTGATTATTTAAGTCATAAACCTTGAGAAATGGTTATCATGGGCAGCTAATGACCTAGCCTCTCAGCTAATGGAGGTTAACACTCCAATAAACCATTTGTTACTTGCAGCAATTGACTGATTGCAAGAGAATTATAGCTATTACAACTCCATTTTATGAGTGATTGTGAGGGAAAGACACAGCTGAATGGGGACAGAGTTCACAAGAACACCAAAAGGTCACTATGGAGGAAATGATTGTCACCTATCATGGACAGGGTCCCCTCCCAGTGAATGAGAAGGGGAGGGGAGCCTCTGTGGTGTAAGTATATATTGCATAAAACCATGGGAAGTGTTAGTCTTGGTGTAAAAGTACAAATTCTGCAAGCTAAGCCACCTAAAATACTCAGTTATACTCTCAGTCAGAATGGACATGGGATATTACTGTGAAATTTCAGAGTCTCTCAAAAACTGGGCATAGAGAAAACTTTTGCCTTCACAAGGAGGTGTCTTTCCACAAGCAATTAAAATACCTCTGAAAAATGCTTATGTAGAGGGTGAAAACTAAAATCACATCTCTTACAATTACCAAGTATTTTTTTTAAATAGGGACATTTTAAAGCAAGACAGTAGGCATACTCTTGCTAAATTAGAAAGTCAGGAACACATAGTTTTAGTTAGATTGTATTTAATGAACGTGAAGAAAAAATGATCAAAATGAACGGCTTAAGTGAGATGGATTTTTCATTTCTCTTTTGCACAATGAAATTTTTGCTGATGGGAGACGTCAGCCATGTCAAATCATCACCAACCCAGGTTTCTTCCTTGTCACCATTCCAATAGCCCTAGGTCATGGGTTTTTATATCATAATTATGAAGGGCTGACTACAAGAACTTCACCAAACTGTTATTCTAGACAGCATGATGAAGAAGAAAGATCCTGACCCTCTTTGTCACGAAGAATTAACAATTCCTAAGCCATCTTACCTTTGTCCTCAGTTCTTGGGGGAGTGGGGAATCTCTCAGCCCTTGGAGTGCTTCTCATGTTAGGACTGTCTTTGTCTTTAGGGGTTGACCACTGGGCAGTCTAACGAAGTGACTGATGAAAGCCACATACTATCAGTCTCGGTTTCAAGAGGAACCAATGATTGTGTCATGCTCTGTGTAAAGATCACCCCCAAAATCCAGGAGGAATAGGAGATGGAGGACCAGTACACATTGTGGACACTAAGTCACAGATGAGATTTTTCTCTGCCATATGTGTATTGTCACCAATCGTGACTTGGAGGAGTGAACACAGTCAATGATTTTATGGGCAGCAAACAACCAGAAACTGCATGTAAATCTTTGCTGCACTCTTCCATTCATGTCTCTTACTTTGTTGACTTTAATCCGTATGCTTTCCTACAATAAACCATATTATGAGTGCCACAGGTTTTTCTCTGGGAATTTTCTTGGTCCTTCTATTCAATTAACGAACTTAAGGGTTGTTTAGGAAGTGGGTATTTTCTATATTGGAAGTCTTGTGTGGACAGCGTTCTCATTAAACTAAAATTACCTAAGATTCCTGCACTCTCCTATTTTAAAGGAAATTCCAGAAATGCAACTTTCCACTCACTTCTCATTGGCCAGTACCTGGTCATATGGGTATACATACCTACAAAAGTGGCTTTTGGATGAGTATATTGTTGTTCTTAATATATCAAAGGATCTGTTACTTATTGAAAGGATCTGCACACTAAGATGCATCTATCTTCTACAAAAACATACTGGAAAGCATCCAAACTTGAAGAAGTTCTTCATTCTTAAATACTAGATAATGGACAAAAGTAGAAACCTTTTGTTTAATGTATTTAGTACAGAGTCTACAGGGTCACACGACACAGATGTATAATGATCCTCCTGTTTTCAGCCTTCCAAGCACTGGGATTACAGGTACATGCCACCACACCCAGCCTCAATCTCTTTTTCAGCACTCCCTTGGGGTGGGGCCATCATGGCACGCTGGAGATCCAAACCCAGTCCCTGAATCTACCTAAACAGGTACTTTCGTCCAACTGAACTATGTGGCCAGCTTTGTTAGGTTAGTTGCTAAATATTTCCTTCCTTGCTTCCTTCCTTCTTTTCTTTCGTTCCTTCTTTTTTTATTTTTTTGTGCAGTTATGAAGGGTATTGTTCCCTAAATTTCACTCTCAATGAGTTTGTTGTTTGAGCACAGGAATGCTATTGCTTTTCACTGTTGACTTTGTATTCAGCTACACTATTCAACTTGCTGACAATTTTAAATGTCCTTTGGTGGAGTTTTGGGGTCTTCTATGTAGAGTTTCATATCATCTGTGAATTACAATTTAACTTCTTTCTTATTTCTATTCCTTTTATTTCTTTTACTTTTCTAATTGTTCTGGCTAATGCTTCCAGAACTATATTGAATAGGGCTGGTGATAGTATACATTATCGTTTTATTCCTGACGTTAGAGTGAAATCTTTCAGGTTTTGTCCATTTAGTATAACATTAACTGTTGGTTTGTCACAGATTGTTTTTACTGGACTGAAGTAAAATCATAATCTGGTTTTCTGTAGGATTTTTAGTTATGAATGAGGATTGAAATTTATCAAGTTTTTTTCTACATCTATTGAGGTAATCATATAATTTTTGTCTTTGGCTCTGTTCATATGGTGTATTAGATTTATTAATTCACATATGTTGAACTACCCCTGATTTCCTGAAATGAATCCTACAGGGTCATGGTGCATAATCTTGATGATTTGTGCATTACATTTGTTAGTATTTTATTGAGGGTTTTTGTATCTATGTTGTTTGGCCTATAGTTTTCTTTTTTGGTTGCGTCTTTCTTTGCCTTTTGTATTCCGGTAACACTTGTCCAGCAGTAGGAAGGCTGGAGCTTTGCAGCTTCCATGAGCTCCTCCTGATGGAGAACATATGACTTCCTTCTCTGCCAAACATCTCCAGGGTTCTCTCTTCTCCCATTCACTCTGCTTCCCTTGAAAGAATTCCAGAAAGCATTGACTCAAAGTTCCTTCTCAGGAACCCTATAGTGTCTACTCTTTCCTCTGTTCCCTCTTTACTGGCAAAATTTCCAGTCCCAAGGTTGGACTTGCAAGGTAAGAGTGGTTGCGTCTTTCCCTGAACTCCCAGAAGCTTCACCATTTTTTTTTTCAAAACTGTAAATGGGTCAACTGTTGCTCTACCACTGGATCTTTTTCCTTGTTTGCCAGTATTACAGAAGCACAATGTACAACTATCAATCTGGTCACTCATGTCAACAACTTTGCCATCCCATGTGAACTTGGAATGTTAATTTTTCAGGCCCTGACCTATACTCATTGACCCAAAATCTGTAAATGTCACTCAAAAATCTGTGATTTAAGAAATCCTCTAGGTGATTCTGATACAAGTTCAAGCTTGACAAATACAGTACAACCTTAGTCAAAGTGGCTGAGTGTTCCAAGCTGTGTGGCCACAGGGCAAGTGGTTTACATCTATGTGCCTCAGGAATGACATCTATGAAGTGAAGATATTTTAATTTACCACAGATTGAAGCTTTTGTAATAAATTCTTGGGCTAAAATATATAAAGTATATTTTATATATTTTATATATAACTTATATAAACATTATATATAAAGTATTATATATAGGAGCACCTATAAGATCTGGAATATAGTAAGTGCTATAAAAATAAAAATCATTGTATTTTTATATTTTCTGACTAAATTAAATTGTAGTAAGAGTGGGTAAAACAGAAAATGTCAAAGAATAAAGCATCAGTTACTGTTTTAAATATACCAACCCCCAAAATTTGTAGGAAATATAACTGTCTTCATTCAGTATCTTTAAATGCTTTCCAAAGTTTCATTTTGAATGAGATGACTTTCTTACTTTTTATTTAAAACTAGAGATTACATGAAACTATAAAGATTTTCAAAAGTAAATCATTCAGCACTCTGGCCAAAACAATGGAATAATTATGTAGAAACTCATTTTGATATCCTGTCAAATGCCATTTTATCTACCCACATTTGGCTAATGACACCACAGAGTTTGTTTGCTGGTCTTATGCATTCAGCTATTGTGTGAACAAAATATACAATGGCTGCAAAACTGGTAAGAGTTTGAAAAGTGAAAATTATTTGTCTTCAACAGAATTTGCCCTGTACTAACACATGCTGGCAGAGTTTGCAACTGAGTAGTTTACCTGTTTAAAAAATCTGCCCCTGTATTCACATGACGTACACTTAATTCTTCAAGGAAACCAATACCACATTTAATAATTTAGGTAATCTACTAAACGTTAAATGTTTATTCTACTTTTCAGTAAACACTGGCCTCATTTTATTCATCAGCACACCTCTGAAGGATGAGTTTAGTCATAGATTTCAAAACTAATGTTTGTGGAGCTGTCACTATTGCTAACAACCCATAGGTTATTTAAAGAGGTATTATCCTAGTATCAACCTTCTCTCTGAAGTTTTTCCACAAGAAAAACTTCATTAATGAAAACAGGGACAATTGATAATAATTGGAAATCTACTTTCTTATAAGCAATATTCAAGAAGAAATGTAGCAGGAAAAATGTTTATCTGCATTAGCTGTGTCTTTGAAATCTTCCAAACTATCTCCTTTATTTGACATCTGCTTAATGTATTCAGAATCAAAAAGAGTCTGATGCCAAGAATATTATTAAAATCAGAAAAAAAATATATACAAGATGGTGGGGAAGTTTCTTTTTTGTACAGTATGAAGCATCTAGTTATTTGAAAATACTGGGGTGTTTCTAACCTTTTAAATTGCATATTTGGCATCACAATAGGATGATAGCATTAAAGCTAAGACAAACTATATAAAATGAAAATGTTTTATATTGGAGAGAGATCTATTGATGGATCAGCTTATCCTTTGATAAACGTCTGATGTACAGACACTCAAGGCCAAATTGATAACCTATGTGCAAGTTTGAACTCTGCTTAAATCATCATAACAATGATGCATTTACATTTTATAGGGACTTTCCTAATCACTGAGAAATTTGAAGCTAAGACAGAGGTAGTCCTAATAATGTATAAGCTATTTACCATTAGATAGAGGAAGAAAGATTTGTGTTGAGAAATTAGCTGTAATTCTGATGGGCTTTCCTTTATAATTGATTTGTTTCTTTTGTCTAACAACTTTTATTACCTTGTTCTTGTATTGGATTTCTGGAATCTTAACTATTACATGCTGTAGAGTAGATTTTTTTTTTTTAATCATGCCTAACTGGAGTTCTATGTGACTTATTGGTCCAGTTCTTTTTCAGGCTTGGGAAATTTTTTGCCATTACTTTTGTGAACAGATTTTCTAATCTTGTCTCACTTACTCTTCTCTCACTGCTGGGACAAAATACACAACATGCAAAATTTAGAGAGGAAAAGTTTATTTAGCTCACAGATAGTGGAGATTTCAGTCCATACTCAGCAGACTCCAAGGCAGAGTGGCACATGGAAGAGACCAACCATTCATGGTAGCAACAAAGAGCAAAAATCAAAGGGGAGAAGCAGCACCTCCAGCAGCTAGGTAGCCTTTCTGCCCTCCTTACATTATAATGTACATAACCTGCCCAGGGCAAGTGCAGAACCCATTCCCACAATAATCAGTCACAAACTCCAGAAGCCACCCCATTACTGCATGAGGCATTAGGGGAACAACTAGGCATAAGCCATAAAAAAATCTCACCTGCATTTGCTTGCTTTTTCATTTATCCTGATCAATCTTCTGTTATTCTTCTTTGCATCATCTAGCAGCTATTGGAATGATTTCCAGGATCCCCTGCTATATTAAGAAATTATTTCTTCTAATGATCACCAGCCCAGTCCTGCCTTGTCGATCTCTCCTCACATGTGTTCATTCTGCTGCATGCATTTTGAATAGAATTTTTAATCTCCTGGATAGCTGATTGAATCTGTTTCATGGGCTCCATTTCTTTCCTATGTTGGTCATTTATGGTTTCTATTATTTTTTTAAGTCCTCTATTTCTTTATTTGTATCTTCTCTAGATTCGTTAATCATGCACTTCATTATGGTCATCATCTCTGAAGTTACCTGAGGAATTATTTCTGATCTGATCTTTTTTTCTAGAGCCTTATTCATTAGCTTTGTGTAGCACTTCAAAGAGTTCAGCTGGGTGTCTTTTGAATTATTCCACCTCATTGTCCCCAGTTAGCCTTTGGTGAACTCTAAGTCTGAGGTTGCACTTTGCTTTTGTACCTTCTTTTTTTCTATTTTTGTTTAATTTAATTCCTATGTTGATGTTCATAAGTTGCTTATAGTACGTTTTTCTATTCTCACTATGAAGAATTCTTGGGAAATGACTACTTCTCAGAGATGTCTTTTAAGTGTAGCTGGATTCTGGGTTTTCAGTCTGTTGTATGATCCTACCTGGTTAATCTATTGAGAAAGAGCAAGTGCTGCCTATTTTGCACTAGCCTATGGTATTGTGTATGACCCTCAGGTAATCCCAGTCTTGGCTACAAAGAAGAACAGCTGATTAGAACGATTATATCACCTTAGCCAAAGTAGTACAATAAGTACTAGTAATTGCATCAAACATGCTGTAGAAGATGACAAGCTGTGATAACTACTAGCTTAGTACCTGTAATCATATGAACAGTCTGTGTAGTTCCATAGCCAAATCTAAAACAAGCTAGAAAACTGTGTATAATAAATAAATATCCCCTAAAGTGATTTTATTCTTAGAGAAAAATGTAAAAGGGGCTAGAGGAAAATAGAAAAGAAAGTGATAACAAGCAAAGCTGGAAAACAAAAGGAGAATTGTACAAGCTTTGGGAACTAGTGAGAAAGAAAGGAAAGAAACAGGAAGAGCAGAACAAAATAAACAGTACCAGAAATAATTTTCTCATATAAAAATAAGAACAATCAAAACATGAAAATGTTTTCTAATTTTAATTTTAAAAATAAAAAAGCAAAGAAATGAAGAAAAGCAAAGCAAAATAAAAGTACACTTGAAGGTTAGTCTGTGCTCTCCTTGGTTGACCGAGGGGAGAGACAGAGCCCAGATCTCTGTCGACTGATCACAGCTAGCTGCCGTAGAATTGTGGCAGTCATGGGAAACTCTAGCATACCTGTGCCTTTAGTTCCCGTGCAGTTCACGTTGCTTCTGGTCTCTGGTCATGAGGCCAAGGCCTGAATGTTCAGCCCACAACACTATAATGAACTCCTGCCAGCTTAAACCCACAGCTCCCTGCGCTCTTTCTGGCTTGAACTTGCTTGGTTCTCACCCTGACCGTTGGAGCTCCGAGATCAGTGGTTCTCAACCTTTCTAATGCCGTGACCCCGCAGTACAGTTCCTCATGTTGCGGTGACCCCAAACCAAAAAATAATTTTGGTGACTACTTCAAAACTGTAATTTTGCTACAATTTCCGATGGCTTTTAGGCGACCCCTGTGTTTTGGTCTTTCGACTCCCACCAGGGTCGCAACCCACAGGTTGAGAACCACTGGTCCTAGATGGATCCAGCCCACAGCTGCTCTGCGTTCTGACTTCTAATGCCTCTCTCCAAAATGGCAACCAGCCACACGCCCTCTCCTGGGAGTGGGCTTGTGAACCCGAATAACTCACCAGCCACTACAGTCTTCAGTATTCACAGCTCCATTCCACTGGTGTGTTTCTCTAGGAAGGCCTCTGGCTTTGCCATAGTCACCAGGCCTCTGCAGGTTCAAGAAACCTCTCCAACACCATGAGCCAGGGCTCAGGGTAAAGGTGCTGCTTGCCACCTCTGTGTTATGGTCCCTCTCTTCACTTTCGATATGACCTCTAATTCTTGTTTCAAATCCTTCCTGGATCGCAGGGATATACTTCTCTCCTCCTCATTTTTTTTTCCCCCACACATTGCCCTACTACAATGAATTCCAAATATTGTAGAGGCTGTTTCTCTGCTGCTCACCATTTTGCTGTCTTCCCATAAAATCCCTGTGAGGCAGTTTCTGTCACTGTCCTTGCTCATACACGAAAGAACTGAAACAGGGAGAGGTTGGTACGTTGCCTGAGGTCAAACGGAACAGTGGCAGAACATAGATTGAAAGAAAAACTTGTGTGACTCCAAAGCCCATTTGCTCCCTATTTTCTCTTGAGCAGGGGGAATTACATAATCAGGCAATTATTTTGGAAGATTAATTTAGCAAGGCAGAGAACAGGCTCTCCTTGCTGCTCTCCTTTTTCCTGGCCCACAGCACTAACAGGAATGCTTAATTACCATTTCTTTTCTTCATTTAGAGATTTATGAGTAGGTCATTTCATATATCTTGGTCTTAAAATCCTCGGCTCACACATCTTTCGGCTGCAACATTTTTTTTTTATTTAAATCATGAGCTGCAAGCTGATCATGTTCTTATTTTCAGGCTCTCCTTGTACCCCCTTATTTTCTCTCAGTGAAGCCAGTTTCTAGCTCAGTGACCATTACAGTTTTCCTAAGACCTTGGGCAAACAGAGCAGGATTCTCTCCCTCTGAATAATCCCCAAAGTAGATACGAAAATCAAGGAGAGGGAGGGAATGTGCTGGATGCGGTGGCAAACAATAGCAAACAAAGGTTCCTTCATTGCTTAATGCTGAAATGTATCCGTTCAACTAATTAGTTTTGGGGGGACTGCTAATAAATCCTAATATTTCTCCAAGAGAATTAGCTTGTAATTTAATTTGTATTAAGCTGTTACTGAAGTTTACGCTAATTAAATCTGGGCTTCAGTAGCAATTAATCCTAGGAATAATCTGAAAATGTAAATAATGGAATAAAGTGAGTAACACTGCATGTCCCCCTAGAAGCAACAGACACCCTGGGGGTGCGGGAGTAGCCTCAAGTCTGTATGTGGAGAGCTAAAGAAGACACTGTTTTCCATGCTCTTAGAACAGAGAATCTGCTATTTAATAAGCATAACTGCGCTGTCTTCTGCATGCATTTCTCAAGAGAACGCATTTCCACTGCAAATGCTGAAGGTTAGTTCTGGAGGTGCCTTCCATGAACAATGACTTGTCAAGGCCCACCCTGGGCAAAAGATGAACTAAACAGCAAGGAGACACAAGAAAATCTCCCTGGACAATGCCAGGTCTGATGGTGGCCCAATTTATGCACACTTCTCTCTTTGGTATGTTAAATTGGCTTCTGCCCTTCATGCAGGGAAAAGCCTCACTCCCATCTAATTTCCCTTTCTCCCCTATTTACCGCCACTTGCATTTGGAAAGCTAGATACAAGCTCAATTACAGGCGAAGCGTAGCTCTGGGTGCGATTTTTCCTCACATAGACTGTCTATACTGTGTAACTTTTTTGATGTTTTGCAAAGTCTTCTTTGGAAAACTTCATGTAACCACCACAAGGTTTTAAACAGGCTGCTTTTAAAATAAAGTATGTTCCTACCAAAACAATTATCCTCTGCACCCAGTCTTCAAGGCTCTTCAGCAAATAAAAGCTAAAGCTCCCGTCTTGTGTGGTTTTGGTGCCAGTGTGGATCTCGCATGCTTAGCATTTCCAGTGGGGAGTCAACAAGCTACTAACCACAGGTGATCAAGGCCTGTACCTCCTTTGACAGCTCCACTGTCTAAACAAGTGGCTTTTAATGTATGGTGCTGATCTAGATCAGCTAGACAAAGATTTACAGCTTAATGGGCTCCTAAGAGGTAGCCCCTCATTGGAGGAAGTAGGCTCCGTGAGTCTGATCTTGATGACTACACCGGGTCAACAGCCCCTACCTCTGAGGCTCTTTCTCTGCTCTTTGCTTCCAGGATGTCATAGGGCGAGCAATTCCTTCCAACACTTCTGCCTCAGATCCATCAGACTGTGGGTTGAAACCGCTTAAACCGTGAACCAAAATAAAGCTCTCCTTTAGCTTGTGCGTATTTTGCCCCAGCAGCAGGAAAGCTAAACAATACACTGAGAAAATATTTTCTCAGATATTCCTTAAATATTTAATGGTTTGTACTGGATGTTTATAATACACTAAGTGCTTTAAGCAAGTGAAGCACTGTCTATGCTTCATTTCATTGAATTTGTTCCAGAAGGCATGATTTTTCTCCCCATTTAAAAGAGTGGGAAACTGAAGTCAGAGAATATAAGTTGCTTGCCTAAGATTGCTCAACTACTAAACAGCCCAGCTGGGATTAAAACTCTGTAAATGAAACTTAGAGCTGATTTCTCACCCACCAGGTTCCGGTGCCTCTTCACGGTACTGGCAATTTACAGTGACTTGCGGTTAACAGATCATAGGCCTAGGTCTGCAGAACAATCCCAAATTATACATAAAAATTTTTAGCTTAAATTTGGTTCTGATTTTTGAACTATGGCAAAGGATTTGGAATTGCATACTGTAAAGAGATACCTTTTGAACTTTTTAACTGCTCCTTCAGGGGGTTTTGACATAACAAGACGGTAGAGTGGATGTAAGTGTCTGAATTCACATTTGGCATCATTAGGTTTTACAGCTGCTACGAGTTCTACGCTATCAAATTTTGAATCTGATATTAGCTTGGGTGATGGTCTTCTCTCATTAAACTGAAGCTGGTTCCACCTATGTCAAGACACTGCAGCGTGTATCTAATCAGAAAAACATTTGTTAGCACTGGCCGATCTCTAAGAGCTCTTCCATCGGACTGTGGGTTGAAATTAATGATAGACATTAAGTCTGCCTCAAGTGAAGTCAAGTTCTTCAACATGGCTGCCCATGTCATAGTCATGCATCTGAATCAAAAAATATTATGCTGTCATTATATTACCTTATGCTCTATATTACCTTATATTGTTATGTTATGTATAACTTTTATTAAAGAGTATATTAATATTTAAAACATAACAATGGAAGGGATATATATACATACACATACACACATATGTGTATATATATATTATATATATATATATTATATATATAATATATATATACAAAAAGAATTAACACAAGTGACCAGAAAGCCAATACTACAACTTAGTGTCAGAAATGGGAAATACAAAATTTTCTGTCACTGTAATTCGTGACATCTACACTGTTTAGTGGTGCTTGGAGAGTTAAATGGAATCAGCCAGATGTAGCATGTATTTGGGTTTAGTTCTAAAATACCCCATTTTCTTCCTCACATTTCTCATTTCTCCAAAATAATTAACATTTCTCCAAAATAATTTCTCCAAATAACATTTCTCCAAATAATTTCTCCAAATAACATTTCTCCAAAATAATTAACAAACTATACTGAAAAGCCCAGGAGGGAAATTCAACTTTTATGAAGCAAACATGAAAAACCTTACACAAGAAAAATATAGACGTCTTTTTTAGACGTCTTTTATAGACGTCTTTTTCCTCTACTTCCCTGGTTTCTCATCTATTTTGATTAAAATTCTCCATTTAGGAGACAAGTGATTTCATATTCTAAGAAACATAAACAATATTTTACCCTTTCAAAATGTTTTCTGGTCTTCACTGAATCATTTCCTGAAGATCAAAATAGAAAGACCTTTTACAAAATTGATTAAACTAAAATGAAGCAAACTGAGTGATTTTAAGACAAACATTTTCCACCCTTGAAATTATTCTTCAATTGTAATATATCATAGATGTCATTTAATGTACACTTACCCACATACACACACACACAC
>PVJA010019602.1:0-38167 GCA_004027025.1 Myocastor coypus | reverse complement strand
TTTATTCTTACTATTTTTACTGCAATCATCATTATTATTTCCATGAGACATCAAAAGTGATTCTGCAAAGGAGACGGTGAAGGTGCAGCCAGTCAGACTGCCGAAATAGAATGTCTAAGGAAGCAGGAACTGATAGAAATAGCAGCACCAACGATGTGGAAGTCTTCTATGTGGTCAGGTAAGATGAAACGTATATGTTTTACTTGCTTCTGTGAAGATTCTTTGGACACTAGGATTTTTTTAAAAAATTCAGTGCAAGCATAGTTAACATATAAATTAAGATAAAACTTAGAAAGGAGTCTTCCAAGGAGAAGATTTACAAAAAATTATGTCACCTGAGACAAAGATGATCAAGTTCAACAACTCAGACCAAGGCAATGCCCTTAAGGCAGAAGACAGGACAGCAGCTCTCATGTTATGGGAAGGGAGGAGACCAGCAAACCACTGACACTGGTTAAGGCGGAGAAGCTGAGGGCTTTCTATTGACCTCCATGTTTTATTTAAAAATGCTAAGCAAGAGAAAGACGGTGTAGGAGGAGGAGACATGAGCAGGCAGATGTTCTAGGAATATAATAGAAGTTAGAAGAGGCCTACTAAGGAGCAGAGGGCCGGCCACATAGCTCAGCAAATTGAAGTGCCTGTAAGCAGATGCAGAGGCTGGGGGTTCGATCCCCAAGTCTGCCCTGCCAGCTTTGCCCTTACCCCTGGGTCTCAGAGATGGCAATTGAGACTGGGCATGGTGGCATACGCCTGTAATCCTAGCTCTTGGGAGGCTGTAAACAGGTGGATCACTATATTTTTTTGAAAAGCAAAAAAATACGGAATTTGAGCTGGAAACAGGGCTTTATAATAAAGACATGTAAGCAAATTGGCCAAGCAATGGCTGTGACTCACCCACATGGCTGACACTGACAAAAGACCTACAAAGAGCTGTACATGGTTTCAGGGTATGAGTTATTGCAGCTGTCCTCCTAACCTGTTGTGAGACTGTCACACGATTTCTTTTCATTAAAATTAATAAAGAAAAAATAAAGACACGTAGGTAGAACTGTGGAAAGATTACTCAGGTACGGTGCACTGCTCATGGAAGTACAGCATAAGTTGTGGATAGGTTAAGCTGGAAATATAAGATGAGAATTAATTAATTTGAATTTGAACACTATAGGTCCCTGTCTAGACTTAATTCTGCAGACAGTGGGGAAATATTAAAAACTTTTTAGCCGCGAAATGACATGGACAGGATCCTATTTAAGAAAGATGGGTTTGGCCATGCTCAGAATGAATTAGGGCTAGCAGCCATGCACTCAGACTGGAGGACTGAACTCGCTGAATGAAATTCACTGAACAAGGTTCCTATGGACGTGTGCTGTCACCCTGTGACCTGGTCCTGAGGACAGGCCATGTGCTCACTTTAGATATAACATAGAGTAGATGGGTCATAAAGGAAATTGGGACATGGTGATTCCAATAATGGAAGGCGTGGAGAAGAACTGGGGACAAATATTTCCAATATAAGGTATAAGGAATATTTTAAAACATAATCACTAACTTTTATGTTTGAAAAAGCATAAATGTTCGTTGAAGTAGAAAATGAGGTGTTCTCTCAGAAATGGCATGAGAAGGGTCTTACAGAAGGCTAGAATAGGAGCTAGTTTAAGTTATAAAACCTGAACACATGAGGGGCCCCTGTCACCGTTACTCTACAGACTGGCCTTACAACTTCCAGTCCCAGAGACAGCACCTGCTTGGCATTTCAGATCAGTGGTCTGAAGAGCTTAGATATAAAGTGTGCTTCAACCTCTGAATGTTCTGACTTGAGGGAAACCAGAACTAGATGGCTGCAACCATCTGATTCCCTCGGTAATGAGATGCTGTTGACTATTGATCTATTAGGAGGCTTCACTGATGAGCTGTCCTGTTGGCAGCTGGGGAGCAGTAAAAAGAGACAGCAGGCAGAGATGGCGGTGGCTCCCAAGAACAGAGGTCCTCAACAGTCCTATGTGAGGGCCGCCTCACGAGACCAGAACTCTAGTTTGTTTAGGTCCAGGACTTGTGGGTGACAGGACAGCACCCTATTAAGAGGCAGGGAAAGCTGCTAGCAGGAACAGAGAAACGGCCAGCTTCATCACCTTGCGCATACACTTGGGCAGCTAATTTGCCCTGACTTAATGTCCTGACCTGTAAGTGGGAAATGATAACTCATGAGCTGTTGTAATCATGTTAGCTAGAAAATGAGGTCTTGCAGGTCAAGGACTTGGAAGTTATAAAGAGAAAGGATTCCTACATAAAACTTCCAGCGGGAAATACTAGCACCCACTAATGTCAGAACACCAAACTAAGATCCTTGAAGCTCCACATTGTCTCTGTCTACGAAGAGTTTGCTTCTCAGTTGTTCTTTACTATAAAGCTGAGGTAAATATATACAGAAAAGAATATAAAAGATAGAAGGGCGAGGACGATTTTTTTAAATGGCTATATCTCTATGTTTAGTTTACTTAAGACTTTTGTTTATTTTTACCACTTATGTTATATTTTATTTTATTTGTACTCTGTTTTGTATGATGGCCAGCTCAGCCTGCCCTGGGGGTGGGGCTGGCGCAGCATGTGGTGCCAGGGATCAACCTGTGATCCCTGCTGTTGCCCAAGCTTTCCTAAGCCGGTGCTTTAGACCGCTGAGCTATCTTGCCGGCCTCAAATTCTTTTTATTCTTTAAAGAGGATAAAAAATATTTTAAAATATTAGAGATAGTACAGAATTTCACTAAGCAAAGTAATAGGAATTCAACAATGGCTGTTATATTGCATATTGTTGTCTTCAAATTAGTTGCTCAGAGCCAGGCGTGGTGGTGCACGCCTGTAATCCCAGCACTCGGGAGGCTGAGGCGGGAGGATCGGTGAAAGTTCCAGACCAGCCTGGGCTACAAAACTGAGCTCAAGGCCAGCCTGAACTGTACAGTGAGACCCTGGCTCAAAAAGACAAAAAAAAAAAAAAATTAGTTGCTCAGACTACCAGATATAAGGATGGAAAATTGCTGGGGGAAAAAAAAGTTATAAAATAAGTACTCGCTACTCCTCTCAGCACAGCAGCAGAAACCAGCCGTACAATTACCCAAGCTGTCTTGTGTGTACACATAAATATTTCTTCTCCCACCCTTCTTTCTGTTCTCCTTTCCCTCCTCCACACCGGAGCACTTCCCTTCTCGGGACCTACACCTCAGGAGTAGCTCAGGTCTTCTCCACACCGTCCTGCTACAAAGCGTCTGCGCAGACGACTCTGTCATTAACATCTCCCAGTCGCCCGCCCTCCGTGGAGCAGCCAAGGGCGGCCAACAGGCATCCAGAACAATTACCAGTCATGAAAGCTGCCCAGCTTGGAGACATGGTGGCCAACAGGCTTGGATTGGGCCAGGGCCAAGAGGAGCAAGTGCTGACCTGGCTACTGGAGTCCCGGTGGCAGGGGCAGTCTAGCTGGGTGACAGAAGTTTCCCTGTGTCGAGGGGCTGGAAAAGCTAAACAGCCTCGCACACGCTGCAGGTCTTCATGCCTCGGGAGCCTCTTATCAGATGTGTGAATCCAACGATTTTCCCAAGAATATTAAAACGCCTTAGTCGGTTAACCTGAAATTCCCGACAGTGCTCTGCCTGTGGAGTGCAAGCTTGCTCACCAGACTGGTGGTGAGAGAGAACAGGGGAGCCCGGGAGTGCTAGGGCTCTCCTGCCACCTAGTGGCAGAACCGAGCTGCCTCCTGCCCTCGTGAAGGGGAGGAACAGGCAGCCGAGAAGCAAAGAGACTTAAATGGAATTAATCCAAGCCTCAGGCAGGGTGAGCTGTCCTTCTGCCGGCCACCAGCAGGATGTGTTTCCCACTGCTGCTGCCCTTCCTGAGAGTTAGGCCTCTGCTTCTGGAATCACAAATGTGTCCCCTACAGAGGGCCGTAGGGGTGCCAGCTGGCCAGGAAGAGGCAGCAGGCCCAACCAGAGGAAGAAGCCTGTTTTCCTACTTGAAGCCAGGTCTACTACGAAATCAATCCCCTCTAGTCAAAGGCTGCACTACGAAATTAATCCCCTCTAGTCAAAGGCTGCACTACGAAATCAATCCCCTCTAGTCAAAGGCTGTAATCAATTCTGTGATCCTCACCATTCTACCACAATGGCTAGGGAAGAACTTTTAGCTCTGAGCATGGCATATGGGACCTTTAGCTCTGAGGACCCTTAACTCTGAGGGAGGACGTTTCAGTCTTAGTGTGGTTACAACGTGAACAAAACGACAGTTGTGGCTGACAATCAATTCACGTGCTTGAGAAGCTGTCTATCAGAAATAAATGGCTGAGGAGCAACGTCAGAGGTCATAGATAATCTTACGTGTCAGCTTACGTAGGTTCTGGTACACAGTGGTCTAGTAAATTCTAGTCTAGATGTTGCCACGAAGGTTACATCAGATGTCATTAACGTTTTAATCAACTCAGACTTGAGTGAAGCTAATTACATTTCCTAGTGAGGGTGGCCTTACAACTCCTTGAAAGCTTTCCAGTAAAAAATTATGCCACCTAAAGAAGAAGAAAACCTTTTCTTTCCAGATGGCCTGCACATGCCAGCTATGTCATGAGCTCTTCCCTGAGTGTCCAGCCTTTCTGGCCAGTCCTGCAGGTTTTCATCCTTCCAGTGGTACTTACATGAGAAACAGATAGGTGATGAATAAGGTGATAAATAATGACCACCCCATGAAAAGTAGGTAAGTTATGTAGTGCGTAGAGACATGACTGATAGCTGATAAAAGGGATGACAACTAGGTAGATATCAGAGGGTGACAGATGATAGATAGATAGATAGATAGACAGACAGACAGAGAATAGACATATATAGACCTATGTAGATACACTGGACACTCCATATTTGAGTCTCTGGGTAACCTTGATTAGTAAATAGAGAGCTGTTCAAAATATTCCAGCACTGCAGAAGGACGGTCTATTCTTTCTCAAGGTCAGAGGCAACTGCAACAGAAGTACCACCTCGGATCCTCTCACATGGCCCCATGTGCTGTGTTGAAGTTCTCCAGAAGACAGAAGGGAAATAGGCAGAAGGGAGCTGATCAGAGATTCTGTGCAAACGGAATGACTTCCAGTTACTCCAGTCCGTGGTGCTAAGGGTGACGCTGCAGATGCTGAAATTGCCAGAGACAGGTCCCAAAGGGCCTTTGTCCCCTGCCCCGAGGCCTCAACTGTCATGGCTGTCAAGTCCTGATATGCAGTAAAGGCTACAACCAGGGAGTCTGAACCACTTCCAAGGCTGCTGGGAACAGCCTGGTAAGCTATGTGCAGCAGGCTACAAAGAGCTGAAATTCTAAGAAGAATTTTCTGTATATGTGAAGACTCAGCAGTGGGCCACGGGGATCCTGGAGAAATCGCAGTGGAATCAGTCTTCTGACAGCTCTCCTCTGATAACTCCATGAGAGCGTGGTGGAGTACGGTGGCTGAGCAGTTCCAATCTTCCACCGAGCTGCCTACTCACTCTCATTTGGGCCAGCTGAGGCACCTTGAGCAAATTACTCTAACCCCAATTTCCTTAGTTACCAACAGCGCCGAGAACTGAACATTCTTCCCCAGCTATTGAGAGGATTGAGACCACACATGCAGAAAATTTACAGTGTTGGAGCCATGTAAAAGGTCCTTAAGTTTAATTTGCTACTGAGATAGGTAGTAAAAAAGACCCCGACCCTGCTTGTTGCGAGGTTACCAATTATTCTATAAAAGTTGGTTTCTGACTCCACCCTAATCCATTCTGCTTTTCTTTCAAGCAGTCGTGGTGGTACAGTACTGATCAGGAACATAAGCTTCATTCTTGGAAGATAAGTCACTAGGGTTACAACTATGCTCTTATTTTGCAAAAAGGAAGAAAAATGATACTGATCCAAATTACGCTAATCGGGGCCCGGCGGGATGGCTCAGTGGGCTAAAGCGCCTGCTTGGGAAAGCTTGGGCGGCTTCAGGGACGGCGGTTCGATCCCCGGCACCACATGCTGTGCCAGCCTTGCCCTCGGGGCGGGCTGAGCCGGCCATAAAAATGACTGAATAAACAAACAAAGGTTCTGAAACAAGAGAAAAAAATAAATAAAAATTAAAAAAAAAAATTACGCTAAACAATCACCCCAGATACAGAGAAATCAGAGGACATAGCACTGCCATATGCTGATGGGTGCATAATGGCTAGACCTGTGGGGTTCTCAGAGCTCTAACCACAGGACCAGAAGGATCCCAAGCAAGGAAACATGTTAGAGGATAGGTAGGATGCATTGTTCCTCTGCAGGGTTGAAGCTGGCTCACTACTGGGGCACTGAGAGAGAGGGACTGCGTGGAACTTGTGGTCCTGTGGGAGAATCTCATGGCCATTCATGCAGCAGTTAAATGCATGCACACACATGCATCACACTCATGTACACCTACAACCACAAACACACCACACCCCCACCTGCCAAGCAAGACTGAGGCCTGCTGTCTGCTTTCTGTAAGAAGAGGTTCCAAGTGAATTTCTCGCAGGTGAATTCCCCTAAGCTTAGAATTCAGCTCCCTCTGCCGGGCGTGGTGGCGCACGCCTGTAATCCCAGCACTTGGGAGGCTGAGGCAGGAGGATCGGTGGGAGTTCAAGACCAGCCTGGGCTACAGTAGTGAGCTCAAGGCCAGCCTGAACTGTACAGCGATACTGTCTCAAAAAGACAGATAGATAGATAGATATAGATAGATAGATAGATAGATAGATAGATAGATAGAGAGATAGAGAGAAAGAGAGATAGAACTCAGCTCCCTCAGATCCACCGGTGTCCTCACTTAGAGTGAAGTTGGAAGAGCAAGCAAAGCGCTGAGAACCGTTGGGCTACGAGGACACTCAGGGTCACACTGTGTGTCTTCAGCAGCTTCTGTAAGATGAGGCTTGGTGAGGCTGACTCTCCCACTCCTTCTTTCTTTGTTAGCGTTGAGCCTTTTATCTTGTGCATGTGATATCCCAATATTTGATAGCTACACTTTGATTGGAAATCCTGTGGAAGAGTAAAGTAGTGTATTATAAGTTGAGCATCACTAATGTGAAAATTCAAAATCCAAAATGCTTCAAAAGAATCGGAGGCACTGGGGAGATAGCTCCGTGGCACAAGTGTCTGCCTGGCAAGTGCAAGGTCATGAGTTTGAACCCCAGTCCCACAAAAAAAGAAAAAAAAAAAGAATCTGAAACTTTCTGAGGACTTGCATGACACCCCAAGTGGAAACTCCCACCGCTGACCTCTTGTGACCCGTCATACACAACAGGCAGTATGGAGTTACCTCATCTTAGGTGTGTGACAGATACATGAAAGAAAAATGAAATTTGTGCTTATACTTGGATCCCAGCCCCAAGACATCTCAGCATGTAAATGCAACTATTTCCAAATCAGAGAAAAAAGTGTGAGCATTTCTGGTCCCAAGCATGTAGGAAAGGGGCACTCGGGGTACTGCAGCAGTGGTGACATTGCAGGAGCTCGGCCGCCATGCTTCCTCCTGAAGAAATGCGTTTGATTCTCTTGTGCCTGATGG
The DNA here is from genome assembly GCA_004027025.1 of Myocastor coypus. Classification (NCBI taxonomy): domain Eukaryota; kingdom Metazoa; phylum Chordata; class Mammalia; order Rodentia; family Myocastoridae; genus Myocastor; species Myocastor coypus. Next base: position 30,610 of record PVJA010019602.1, on the reverse strand, counting down.
ATAACTATGAAAACTCTGCCCAAAGGCCTTTGCTTTAACAAATTTTTAAATTCTTATTTCTATAAATGCCAGTCACAAAGTAAATCTCATTCCTTCTAATGCCAACCTCAGATCCTAAAAGTCTACCTGGGTGCAGGTTGGGTTTTGGAAGATACTGGTACTTTGTGAAAGTAATAGAGGTCTGGGCTGTGTCTCTTCCTGCGATATGGTGGCGTTTATGGAGAAAGGTTGGTTCTCCCACAGGTAGGAAAGCAACTGAGGAGCAAAGACTAACAAAAAGGGGGTATTGGAGACCTTGGCCGTGACCCTGTCATGAGATGATTAATTCCAAGAGTCACCAGACCTCCAAAACTCATTTTTTTCTCTTTAATAGGGTTCAATTATTTCAAATCATATATTTTCCAAATATATTTAAACATAAACATTTCTAAAGCAAATTATGATGATGAACCCAATAATAGTGATAAAATAACATCTTGCTAAATGTGGTACCCATAGCAAGGTAATATTCAATTTCCTCCAGTAAAATTAAAGGACTTCCTCTAGTGTTAGACAGTTTAACTATGGAACCTTCTAGAAATTATCCTCAGCTGAAGAAATCTGCATCAGCCCGGTCACACCCCCTTCACAGGAGGAGAACCTTCACCTAAGGATTGAGTCTCACAAGGATGCACAGTGCTGTGATGTCTTTGATGTGATGTGTGACAATGCCTTGGGCCACCCTGCTCCAGAGCTGCCCTGGGATTCACTGGGAACTCAGCTCTGGGCTTCGCTGCAGCTCAGCTTTCTTTCTGTCCACTCCTGTTTCCTTCTTCTCCCTTTCCCTGTGCTCATCTAAGACCACTTCCTGCTTTCTTCTCACTGCTGGTCTCAGAATACGTTTCCAGGGGTCCAGTTGTGATATTGACTGACATTTATTGCATTTAGCTAACCCTGAAGCCTCGGGATCCATGATAGGCTTTATGTATCCTTCATGCCCCTTGGGCTGTGCCACAGTTGAGCACAGCAAATCAGTGGCATGCAGCAGACATACAACAAGCACCAGTACTTGTCACCCTGAGTAGAGGAGCATGGACTATGCTGTATGTTCTCTAACCACTTTTTCTTTTTTTAATGGATTTGGTTGTTGTGGGGTCTTACTACCCAGCTTGGATTTATAGTGAGGCTCCCTAGTGCTGGGATTACAGGCATGTGCAACTGTGCCCAGACTTTGTGGCTGGCTCAACCCACCCTGGGGACAGGGCTGGCATGGCATGTGGTGCCAGGGATTGAACCTCAATCCCTGTGTTTGCCTAAGCTCACTTAAACAGGAGCTTTAGTCCACTGAGCTATCGTGCTGGCCCCTCTAACCACTTTTTGATCCATCAAACGTGTCCTGTTAACAGAACTGAGGCCTAATGCCAAAGGCAAACATTAGGTAGGATGACCCATCAAAGAGTTACATTCCAATGGTGTTTACTGTGATACAAATTCATCTCTCATCTCTACCAAAATTTTACTTCACTACTTGTGGTAAACATTGCAAACAAAAAATCTTATTTAAATCATCAGCGCATCATAGCAGTAAGAGAAGGGATGCAGAGCCTGCCTGCTTAGAACCACAGCCACGGCCACATTCTGCGTCATTTCCCCATTGGCTATGATGGCGGACTGAAGGGGGAATGGGCTCTGCGTGAGAGAGAGGCCTGGAGAGGAAGCCAGTAATCACTAAAGCTCAGAATACATTAGCCCCTAGAATGCAACACATGTTGTGAAAAGTAGAGCCCCTCTTTATCAATGAGGAATGGATTTGAAGGGTCTCTGACCATTGATCTAGTGGTGCCATCAATATTGAAATGTCCTAGAGCAACTGTTAATGTTATTTCCTCAATGATTTTTTGGTGGGGGAACGGTCTACAGGGTGTCCAGGGTCTCACTACTAGATCAGACCCATAGTGATTCACCTGTTTACAGCCTCCGAAGAGCTGGGACTACAGGCACACGCTACCACATCCAGTCTCAATTGCTGGCTCAGCACACCCTGGGAGCAGGGCTGGTATAGCAGGCCCAGAGATGGAACCCCTGGCCCCTGCTCCTGCTTACAGGTGCTTTAATCCACTGAGCTATTTGGCCAGCCTTCTTTTCAACATGCTGAAGGGGAAAAAAAACATAAACACTACTTCAGGCTCCAGAAGTATTTCTAGCTAGAAAAGTTAGGAGAATTCATACAAGCCTAGACTCACAAAACTCCATAAAAGGTGTCAGGCTTTAGAGAACTTCAAGGAATTTTCAGGAATCATTTTGAATGTATTTCCTTTAATAAAAATTGTAAAACAGTGCAAATTAATGAATGTAACTGATTATTAATCATAAGTAAATACAAAACACCAAACGCAATGCTACACACAGAGGAACGGGTACAAGAAATTCAGGAATAAGTATTATTGTCTCTGTCGTATAAATGAAAGCCTATGGGTGCTGACTAGCGCTTAACAGCCTGGGCTCTATCTCACATTGCTCCACTTCAAAGCCTGACTCAAACACAAAAGCGGAAGTGAGCAGTGAAAGTGAGAGGCCTTATGGATATCTTTAGTCATCCACCAAGCCCAACAGCTCCCTGGGTCCTGTAGCTGCAGGATAGGCCTCACAGCCTAGCAGAGCACAGGTCAGGGACCCTTGTTATTCCAGGATCCTAAGATCACCAGTAAGATTGGGGCCAATCTAGTCAGGTCCCCTCCTTAGGCAAGATGCCTGCTCTGCGGTAGATAGGCAGCTGGCCATTTTGAACAAAATTCACTTTTGTTAACTAGACAGGTTTGACCCCCACCCTTGGGGCCAAAAGAAAAAAGGCAACAGCAGACATTGTGAGCTTTCATTTCATGTGATCCGTGTCAGACATCTCAGCTGTGCAAGGTAGAGAAACATGGTAAGCATTCCTCCCCAAATCGTCTCTGTTAGGTCCTCATTGGAAAACTCCAAGGGAAAAAAAAAAAAAAAAAAAAAAAAGATCACGTGATCCACATAGGCCCAGCTGCATAGATATCAGACACAAAGAAAACGATGAAGTTTATCAATACTTCAAAGCCTTGGCCTTTGGAAAAGTATAGAGTCTCCCAGCAGGAGGGAAGAAGTCTTTGCCATGTGCTGCCTTACAGAGCTCATTTGCATTTTTTCTTGCAGACAGCCCCAAGTTTCTTGACCATGGCTTTCTTCAGGGGACTCAACCCTAAACCCCAGAGCTACTGCAGGAATTACTGCTAAGCTTTGCCCATCTGGCTGCACTGAACCGAGACCTTTGTAAGCTGGAACCAACAACCCGTTCTTGTTTAGCTTTTCCCCCTGAGTCCAATGAGGCTTTGTCATCCAAAGAGTACAGGACCCTGCCGTGCTGATGGAGGGGTGATGAGAGTCCCCTAGGGCTGTTTCCGGGTACCACCTCTGCTTGTTTTTTCCTCGGGGGTAACATCCCAGAATTTGCAGGAATTACAGGAAGCAGGAGATTAATTTAGTAGAAACAACGCGCCATTTCAACACAGGGTAATTATCCTCATCGGAGCCTTTATTACAACTATCAGAACTTGTGCCCCAGGTCTGGGTGAAACCTGCACAAGTCCAGCTAGGCAAGGAAACCAAGCCACAAGGTAGAAAGCTGAGGGAGCACAGAAGGGGCACAGGAGGCCCAGGCTAGGGCATCTGCAAGCCTGTCCTCTCCCAGAGACAGTGGGGAAGCTATTAATTGGCGCAAAGCGCAGCACAAGAACCCGAGAACCAAGGGCAGGACTTGGAACCAAGGGCAGGGAGTGAGTGTGGGATCAAGACCCTGAGCTGCTCAGGGCACGTCAGAGGCTGTTCACCAGCGCTGTGTCTGCTCCACAGATTGCAGGAGGCCAAGGCCACTGAGCTGGACAGAGAGAGAAGGGAGGGACCTGGCCATAGTAGAGATTTGCTAGAGACTTTTTTCCAATACATTCCTCGTGTTTTTTTCTTTTCTCTTTCTTTCTTTCTTTCTTTCTTTCTTTCTTTCTTTCTTTCTTTCTTTCTTTCTTTTTTAATTCATAGTGAAAGCTTCTGAGGAAGCCAGGATGAAAATGTACAGTGAGTTCACTACACAGAGTTATTTGGGTCCATTCTGAGCCCCAGAGTTCATGAAGAAGAGAGAATCGATACCAAGGAGTGGCCTGGAAGAAGCAGGACCAGGGTCAAGGCTGTCATTTTCTAGCCTGGGCAGAATGTCGAAGGCCTCTGGCTTCCAGAAATGCTGTACAAAACGAACCCACTTTGACTCTGCAAATTAGTGCCAACTCTTGCTTAAGGAAAAATATTCCTTCTGTCTTCTTAATGGCGTCTAGCTCTAGAAACAGTTTTGCTTCTTTTAATTCGAATTGGCATCCTTGATAGAAAACTATTAAAGTTCAAAGTAAAGATGTTGAAAGAGAAGGCTGAGGAGAAGAAATCTCTGGACACTCCGGGCCCTCTTGAGGACAGCCCTTGAGCTCCCTCTGCTGTGACCTGCTCCTGGCTTAAACCTAGGACTCCCTTGGCGTTTATCCCAGGGGAATGTTTTGAATCTGACTCTCAAAAACACTGCCACAGCGGCTTCAACAAGTAGGAAAAGCGTCTGTCTTCTGTAATGTCCCCGGAGCACAGGGGACGGTACCCGTGGGTGTTCTCAGCTGAGCCAAAGCTGTGAGCTCAAGGCCAGCCTCAGCTGCATAGGGAGACCCTGTCTCAAAAAGACAAAAAAAAAAAAAAAAAAAAAGAAGAAGCTTCAGCGGCGTTGTAGCCGCACAGGGAGAAGGAGGAAGAGGGAAACGGCTTCCCCAGATCCATGCAGGAAGACTGAACATGTCCCGGGACTCCGCGTGATCGGGGCGGGGCAGGTGGCCCACGAAGCTCCCTGCAGAGTGCATGGCAGCGTGAAAAGACAGAAAGACAAGGAGACACGTGAAAACTAGGAAGACAGGAAACTCAGGAGAAGGCGCAAGGGGAAGAGAGGAGGGAGAAGAAGGAAGGTGCGTGCTGTTGAATTAGTACAAGAAGTGAATACAAGTTTTATTCCTAGGTTCACTAACTGTAGAGACTTAAGAGAGCCTCTTTCATTTCAGAGTGGTGCTATTTACATTTACTTCACAGATATGTTATGAAGGTTAAATATTTAAGACACACAGAAGCTGTTAGAAGCCACCCTGTCGCGCTCCTCACTCGTAACGACAGTGTTCCAATGCAGGAGTGTGACCGCTGACGGCCTTCCGGCGTTGCAGGTTAATTTCCAGGAGCAACTGCAATGTGGCTTAGGCTCGAAAAGTCTCTGCCTCGGAATCTGATATAAAAATGAGCCAAGACACTTGGATGTAATTTTCGGCTGTGGATTTTCAGCACGCGAGCTACACTGTAGATATTTTAATGAGGGCGTAGCGCGCCCTGGCCGCAAGATGGCAGCAGAGCTCTTCCCGTGGACTTCAGCACTCCCAGGGATGCAAATTAGTACGCGAGATTTGCTTCTCTTTGCAGACTTCTCCTATAGAGTCTTCTCTTTAGCAGTCACATCTCAGCACACACAGGGAGCAGAGACTACCTCAGAGGGATCCAGGAGCCCAGGCACGAAGCCCCAGCTGAGCCACAGAAAGACTCGGGGACGCCCTCCCCTGGAGTTAGGAGCTGTGGCACCTCTGTGTCTGGTGAATGCAAATATTAAACCATGATGGCAGCGAACTTTGCAAAAATTAGGGGAATGACGTAAACACGGCATTGGTTGGTGATGTCATCTCGATTTTCTCTTCTCAAAGTATCAGTGGATCTGGCAGAAACGGAAAAGAATGGTAAAAATATACTGTTTTATGCCAAAACTCCGAGGAGAGCCACCTCTGTCTGCTTATGAACTGTCCAGTTACCTCGTGGGAACAGAAGGTCCCTTTGCTAAGCTTCTATGCTAGGGAGGCAACAAGGGAAACTGAGAACTAGAGAAGGTGAAGAACTCACAAGGGAAATCAGAGGCAAGGAACGGACGCCAGGTCGAACTGGTCCCGTCCCGTGGACTCAGGGCCAAGAGGTGCTCGGGGCGTGGGCATCGCCACGAACTCGGGGTTCATTTCCAGTGCTGGGTGGGTGCAGAACTTCGCATGTGTGGGCCTGAGCAGCGATGCCATCCTTCGGAAGCGCTGACCCCAGGGCACGGCGGCACAGCCCTGTCATCCCAGCCCTCCTGGAGGCCGAGGCAAAGGCTCCCAAGTTCAAGGCCAGCCTACACAACTCAGAGATGTAACGAAGCCAACACAGTCTCAAAACAAAACTTTCAAAATGCAGTCAGCATGAAGACCCTTGTTTCCATACCCACTCCAGTAGAAGGGAAAGGAGGAGGAGGGGAGGAGCAGCAGAAAGAGGAGGAGGAGGAGGAGAGGAAGAGGAAGAAGGAGGAGGAGGAGGAAGAGGGAAGGAAAGAGAAGAAAAGGAAGAAGAAGAAGAAGAAGAAGAAGAAGAAGAAGAAGAAGAAGAAGAAGAAGAAGAAGAAGAAGAAGAAGAAGAAGACAAAGAAGAAGACAAAGACGAAGAAGACAAAGACGAAGACGAGGAAGAGGAAGAGGAAGAAGCAGAGGCCTCGAGGCTCACTCTGCAGTGCCACGACTTGCTCCAGCTTCCTCAGGCGCCTCCAGCCCTGCTGAGCTGTGCAGGCCAACATGGGCTCACCCTCTTGTGCTCTACTCTGCCTACCCAGATAGGGATGTTGGTTCTTCGTCTGAGGGTTCTGTAGACATCTTTCTTTGTAGGCCTCATTTATTTTTTCTCTCAGGTAGCCTGAGAGGACTAGGACCCTATTTAGTGCCCGCCTCTAATGATTTTTCTCCCCTGGCCCACCCTCACCCTCACAGCGGAGCTCACCCTGCCTCTGAGGCTGGCCCCTGGCTGCCAGGGCTGTGCTGGGCGCTCTCCTGGGTGCCACTGCCGTGGCTCAGCTCCATGTGTCCGGAGACTGCTTGTGGCCAAGTCCCTCTTTGGGGTAGGAGCTCTCAACCCACACAGCCTTGGATCCAGAGCTCCTCACTGAGTGCCTGGTGCCTGAGTGGGGCATAACCAGCCAGCCGGGCCAGGATGGGTCCAGAAGATCCCCCAGTGCCTACTTCTAAGCAGTTTGCTTTCTCTAGCTCCAACAGTTAGGTCAGGTGTGCCCCTCTTTCCTGCCTACGTGAGTGGAGGTGCATAGTATGGGGATATTTTTCTGTAGCTCGTCTCTGCTTCTCTTACTTTATTTTCATTGTACAAAATTTCTCTGAGACATGGTACTACATGCTTTTGTTTTTCCCTTTTCTATCAAGGGAAAGGAATAAATTATTAGGCACAGTAAGTCTCAAGTGCATCCTCAAGGCTTGTTGATACCAGGACGCATGGTATTTGGCACACAGAAAATAAAGAGCGAATCAATAGTTTGGCCAACTATGTGGTTAACAATGCAGAGTGGTGTGCCTCGCTTCAGTGTAAAGAAATTTTAATAACTCCAACTATGATGTTTGTGCAAACCCTGTGAGAGATAATGATAAGGACAGGCAGAGCCTGAAGTTCCCTTCAGCAGAGGTGGTGGCTCAAGTCCTCTGACGAGGGACAGTTGTGGGCTCTGTGTATGAGCTTGGGCTGGCTCACCCAGGTGATCTCCACCTGCCATCATGTCATTTTTCAAGAACTATTTCTAAGTCCAAGATGAAAACAGCCTTGTGGGCACTGTCACTTTGAAAGCAAAGATACCCTGGGCAGGACTTCTGCACTCTGAGCCAAGCCACTGACACCCGAGCTCTCACACGGGCATCCAGGCCCGGTCTGCACTTGGCAGCATCCTTCATGGCTCCTCACATGCAGGCAACGGAGGGGCAGGCAGGCAGCTGGGACGGAGGGCCTGGGCCCCAACTTCAACGTGTAGAGCATCAACACCAAGCTGTGGCAGAAGGTGGCAAGGGGCACAAAAGCGGGTTAAAACTTGAGTATTTTGTAAGACCAGTGGGAAAAATGTGTGAGGGGACATGGTGAGGGTGATTTCTAGACAGCGCCGTACTAGTCCTTCTTTTTGCCTGTACATTGGACACTGCTGAATCTACCTTCTCAATAACCAGATTCCCACTGTACTGTATCTGTGTATCTACACCATCTATTCTTTGATCGTATAGTAGTAGTTATATGCCGGTTTCTCCCGCCAGTCCTCCTGGGGCCGGCGACATCACTCATCTGCCTGTATCTTCTCCACCTCAGCTGCATTAGGAACTGACATATCCTTCTTGCTTACTACAGATTTAACTTACTTAATTCTATTATTCAAAAAGGGCTAATGCAAACAAATAAACCAAAAGAAAACACGGGTGGCATTTATAAGGAGGCATTGGTGACAGAAACTAACAAAATCCCAATAGCACATGCTAACGCATGACGACCATATAATGTCATTGGATGAGTATGCTTCAGGTGACAGTTGATGTCAAGCAGTCTCATTAGAACTCTTATGTGAAATTTTATTTTAATGCCCATAAACCTTTTATTTCCAGAGTTTTAATGGTATGAGGGAAAAAATAAAAGAAACCACAGGGTTGAAAGCATAAATCATTAAGCTGTGCTGGGTCTCGGCCCCTCCCCACCCCACCCCCACCCCCACCCCCACCCCCAAGTGCTGAGGACGCCATCCGGGCTTCTTCCATGTTCAGATAGAAACCCGAACCTTCCCTCCAAATGGGCAGAATCGCCAACCTGCACATAAGAGGCAGAAGAGAAGCTTGGCTGTGAGGTGACTGAGACTCAGGGAGCATTGAAACAACTGGTGGCTGGAAGAGAGCGTCCAGATAACACATTTGGAGAGTTTTCACCGAGAGACTGGTGTTTCATCACTTTGGAACACTTTCTTGTTGTACAATGTTTAGACTTAAAAACTCAAGCTGGATGAGGAATGGGATCTTCCAAGCCAAAAAAGATGAAAAAATAAAGGCCATTCAAATTAGATATATACTAGGACTGAAAAACGGGGGCGTTTGTAGTTAGAAATGTTCCCAGGGGGCCCAAGCCGTAGTGCTTGCTGCTAGAGACAGCGGTTTGAGTTTGACTTACTCTCCAAATCAAAATAGTAGGCTAGTCAGAGACAGATTTCAGGGCCCCCACTTCTCTCTCTAGAAAACTGATGTTTCAGTGACAAAATTTGATTTCCTGAAAATTGGTGAAATGAAGTCAAATGCTGCCATTCACCTGCAGCACAAATTCGCGTGCTGCTCATTTTGTAGTGGTTTAGCGAGCGTCTCTAAGAGATGATTTGCGCTAGCGTCTCAACCGCCGAATTTAATGGTTCAAGTGCATAAATCTAACGCTCTCTTCATCTGAGTAGAATGAATATGATCCTCCCTACAAAATAAAATTGATCTAGAAAAAATGTCTCTAATGGGAGTACTGGATTTTTTCTGATATTTATTTCTTGCCTACGAAAATTTTCCTTTGTTTTTTTGAGCATTGTTTGTATATTCTTTTGTTTATTTTAAAAATGTTCAAGAGTTACTATTATTTTTAATGAGTCACAAGTATATATATTTATGGAGTACAATGTAATATTCTGATATATACAAGTAGAATGAATTTATTTCTGATTTATCAGTAGGAAGAATGTAACAATAATAATGGTGTTTGTTAAGTCATATTAAAATACAGCGATTGCAATACCAAGTTGAGACATTTAAAGCAGCTCAGAGAGAGAGAGGTCTTCATGACCATTCCTCTAATAAAACCAATGAAAGTTCTGTTGTACAAGAGAATAAGACCCAAAGCAATGTATTCTTAGGATTTCACATTCTTATATAAAAAATACAACGTAAGTGTAATCACTTTTTCTTCCTGGTTCCATCAGAAGTGCAGGTTAGGGGCCAGTGAGATAGCTCAACAGTCTAAAGGATCTGCTTAGGCAAACTTAGGCAACTGCAGGAACTGAGTTTCGATCCCTGGCACCACATGCTGTGCCAGCCCCACTCTAAGGGCAGGCTGAGCCAGCCATGACATAACATAAATAAATAAAATTTGTTTAGAAGACACAAGAAGTGAGGGTAAGTAGGTTTCAATTTTTTAAGGGTAGATATAATCTGAGACCCAAGAACACCCATATTTTGCCCTAAAACTCCAGTCTTTCTCTGCAACATCAGTATCTAAGTGATCTGCATGAAAATATCAAAAGACAAATAAGGGTACCATCTTACTTAGGCTAGGGCAAGAGAAACTTGATCAGGCTGAGGAGATAGCTTGGTGGCTTAGGTGTCTGCCTGGCGAGGACAAGGACCTGGGCCTGATCACCAGTACTGCACGGCTACGTCCCAAGCCTGCCACCAACACCAGGTGTAGTGGTGCACACCTGTAATCCCATCACTGGGGAGGCTGAGAGAGGAAGATCACTATGAGCTGGAGCTGCATAGCAAGACCTTGCACCACACAAGTAAGTAAGTAAAGAAAGAAAACAAAGATTAAAAAGTGAGACTCAAGCCTGAACAGAGAATTCTCCAAGAAAGTTGGTTTCGTATACCTGGCTTCGGCTATGGTCACGCTGTGCTGGATCTGACATCCACGCTCCCCAAGCAGCCTCTAAACCCTACACTGCGCTCCTCTCCTCCACATCCTCAGGAGGAAAATCAGAGAGCACGAGGCACGGATCTGTGGAGCCTGCAGTGTGTGGAGAGAAAGAGCAGCAAGGCTTACCCAAAGACTCAGGCCCCGAAGAGGTAGGAGGGTCACGTGCCTGCCGAGCTCAGGGCGAATGCATGCACTGGGGACCAGGGCCAGCTCATTAGCAGAACCCCTCATCCATGGAGGGGAGCCGGAACAGAGGGGGTACAGAGGAGGCAGTGCTGTCCAGGCCCACAGCAGAGGTGCAGCTGGATGAGCCCAGGCCTGGGCCCGCAGCTAGGGGAGCAGCAGGGACGAAGCAGAAGACCGTGGCCTTCAATGACCTTGCCTTTGTGGCGACGCCTGCTGCTGCCCACCCTGGCTCACAGCCCTGACCTCCTGGGTGTGTCAGCCCTTGCTTTCCTCCTCGAGCAAAAGTGCAAAAGGTCGCTTTTGTTCTCCCAGGAGACAGCAGCTCTCTCTACTATTCTTCAGCCACCAAAGAGTCCTTACAAGTACAGAGTCATAAGCTAAAAGTATATTTATTTTCAACTTTAAACCCTTTCATATGTCCGCAGTAGCTTCATAATTTCTTAATAGCTTCAAAATTTCTAACAGCAAATACTTATTAAGCTTGACAAGCAGGACCACCTTGCAGTACCTGTCCCTTTGCTCAGGTCAACTATTGCAAGCTTTTCTATTATTTCACGAATTCTTTGCTCGCACATTTCAAACAGCATGCCGCTGGCGCTGACTGTCATAGACTTAGGTATTTAAAAATAATTGGGCAGCGTGACAGTGTACGTGAACAGCCTGGCGCTGGAGGTGAGGCTGCGCGTTCACCCCTTCACTACCACAGTCCCGGATCTTGACACTCCCCAGATCCTCAGGTAGGCCTGCCACGGCCAGTATAACCTGTAACACTGCACTCGCTCCACTGTCCAAACTGTGGCAGTTCGTGCATACCAAGGCCTACAAGCTCTTACCATGTAGACTGGACTCGCAGTGATTCTCCCGATTTTGGCCTCCCAACCTTGGGAGCACAGGGCGCGCCACCGCGTGGTCTCGGTCCCCACCGCAGCGCGCCCTGCAGGCGGGGCCAGCACAGCACCCGCGATGGAGCCCCGCCCTCTGCGCTCTGCCGAAGCAGGCGCTTTCATCTGCTGAGCTATCCATGCATCCTGACTGTCACCTCCATCGCCATCGGCTTGATCAAGCCTGAGAAGAGGAAGCGCTTGACCGACGTGTCTGAAGGAGCCGCTCTCCGCAGCCAGGCCGTCAGCTGTGACGTTTCTGCCTGCTGCAGCCAGCTGTCCACAAGGCCACGTCTGCGCTCCCCTGGAGTGTCCATGTTAGGTGCTTTGTCCCAGCAGTGCGAGGCTCACACGCTAATATTCCTAGAAATGGATTCACATTCTTGTGAATGTCCGAATAGTGTTCATTATTATGCCTTCACCTTTTTGTCAACCTTCTGTAGTTATTTCGGGAATCAATCAATCGCCCTTTCGATTTCCTCTTTTTCAGTCGTCTATAAACAAGCTGATCAGTATTTTTCCAAAGAACTTAAATCTCTCTGGTATCAGCCTATCGCTGTTGTGTGCAGCACACAGCGTTTCCTTCCTTTCCTGGAGAACCCCAGGGGCGCCCGGCTGGATGGCCTTCTCCCCGCTGCTCTTCTCTCCTTCTCATCTGTGGTCCTGAGGGGGCCTTCGCTGCTCGCCTGCGTTGGTTCTCTTTTATGCTCCATCCAGCACGCTCCTCCCAATCTCTCTCTGGTCAAAACGATACTCTGACATTAACCTATGATAAAACAGAATTTCGGCCTCGACCATTATTGTCATGTGATGATTTTGACTTAAGCACGGAAAATGTTTTGGGTCAAATCCACCTTTGTGGGATTTCACGTTTCCCTGATCAGACTTAGGCTTTCCCCTGCTGGCCTGCAAGCGGCCCTGAGCGCATCCCAGGGGCACGAGGGTGCATGCGTGGAGCAATAGCTCACCAGTTTCTAGAAGATGACCTCTTATTCTGACCTCCAGTTCATCATCTTTAAACTATAATTTAATCGCAAATGCTAACGTGTAGTCACTGAGCACCTTCCTGCTGCTGAGGTTCCACCCTAGCCTGAGCCCCTCAGCCATGCGTTAGGAGCGGGTGTACACCCGCTGAGGACGGGCACCGTCCAGCTGAGGATGGCCACCGTGCAGCTCATGTGGGGAGCACAGAGTGATGCCGGGCATGAGTCAGAGGAAAATATCCCATTCCTGAGAAAATAAGCAAATGCGCTGGGCACAGGTAAAGTTACATAAACAAAACTAAGTGGTTTTGGTTTCTGTTGTGACTGAAGGTATGTCTGACTGTGTCCAGGCATGGTGGCACACGCCTGTCACCCCAACACTGGACAGGCTGAAAACAGAAGGATCACTCTGAGTCCTATCTACATAGTGAGACTCTGTATCCCCTGTCCTAAATGAAGTTTTAAAAATCAACAAGCAGCTTTCAAGTTGGGAATGGACAGGGGAGGCCCCGTGGGGAGGCAGAGCAGTCACACGCTAGAAGCTGAGGGGCACTGAGGCAGGTCTAACACATGTGAGAAGTCCGGCCTCGCATGGGGTGGGTCTGCCTTAGACTTGGGTACCAGGGTCACTGGATGTGGAGGCCAGTAGATGGCATGACAGCAGCTGGTCCAGATGGAACTGGTGGCCAGTTACACTGCCCTCGGCATGCCACCTGGGCCTCACTGTCCTGTGACCAACCACACCCGCAAAGACCTCTTCAAGCTATCACAAGACACAGATGTTACACGTGTATCCATTTGGTAATGGTTCATTCTCTGCTATGATCCAAACATAATAATTTATTGTTTTGAAGTCGATTTCCCTGGGCTTATTATGGTAATTAGTGCTAGGAATGTGCTTCACACCCACAGATGGGAGGCTGTTTTGGAAACACCCTGATTTAGAGATGGAACATGTGGGCTGTTTGTTCCACGTCCTTGGGTACCTTAGTTAACCTCTCTTCTCAGCTTCTCTGCCTGCTAATTGCGGTAGCCACTCCATCAGAACATTCCGAAGGCTCAAATAACTTGTGTGAAAATTCTAAGTAAGAATTGTAAAAATTGTTATCAGCAGAGACTGAACCTGTGGTGGTATTGTCATGTAATACGGAGAAGCAGGAACTCTCCTCCCATTTAACGCAGGGCTATCTCTTAGAACAGAAATAAGAAAGAGTCAGGCTCATGGAATTCCTATTAGAAACTCAGTCTTATGAACATAAACACATCTTTTAGCCTAAGGAAAAAGAATTTACTGCATACTCAAAGTCTAACTCATGGTTTTCTGTGTGGTTTTGTAGAACCTGGGAGAGTATAAACTTGCTGAAGATGGTCAATGCAAACCAGGTACGGTGGAGCACAACTGTAATCCCTGCACTCCAGGAAGTTGAGGCAGGAGAACTGTACGTGTGAGCCTAGGTTGAACAACTTAGCAAGATCTTGTCTGAAAATAAAAAATAAAAAGGTGATTGAGGATGTAGCACAGTGTGGAGAGTCCGGGTTCAGTCCTCAATAGAATATATGAGAAAGTCATTATGCATCTTCCTTTCTATACATCTCATTCTTGCAACTGTCATGATTTCTTTTACCAGCAATAAGAATAATATTGCATAATGTTTATCAATGATTTACATTTTACAGACATTCTGCAAAGAGGGAATCCAGAATCATACATCATGCACTGTCGACAGAGAATATAATGACATTCTGAACATAGTACTGGCTTTGTAGTTGCTAGTACCTTTTATTTGAAAACAGACAGACAGAAATTAACAGCATTCCTTTGGAATTGTATCTTGAATACTGCTTAAACATCAAGGTTCATAATCTTAGAAACTGTTGAGCTAGAAGACCAAAATATTTTATTCCAAGCGCTCCTTAGTTGGTGAGGCTATGCATACCTGATGTTGAACAATGTAAGGTAAATAAATCATACAGTGATGGCAAAGGAAGAAGGTGAAATGATTGAAACCCCAGTATAAATTGGACATGATAACCAGCCGGTATTTGCTGCAGACACACAGTGGACCGGTCAAATCTTTTCTCATTTAATTTCTTTCCTATTTTGCATGACAGATTCACAAATTACGTATTAGTGTTTAGCACGCTATGAAGAAAGAAAGGTCAGACTCAAGTGTGGAGGTGAGAGGAGTGTCTGCAGACGGGCACAGTTGGGGCGGTCCACTCGGCAACTTCACACACATAGCTTAGACTCGAAGTGCTGCTTATTTCAGGAGTTTGACTAGGGCTACCCAACCCAATAAATCTGAGTATTAAACAAAAGCCAAACAGTATCTACTGTGCCTTATCCATAGAAGGATATAATGATTATAAATGTTTTATTGTAAAAGACACTATCTGTTGAGTCTTTTAGGACGCTACTTTCGTGAAGTTTTCTTCTTAGTACTGGAATTCTCAATGTACCTCGTGTTAAGGACCATCGCTGTTCATTATGGTTCTGAAACATAAGAAGCCCACGACTTTAGACCACATGCCTAGGGCTGGAGCCACTTAGGCTTTTGCCATGAACGTCCTACCTACTATGATGTGCTCTGTCACTCCAAAGCATAGTTCCTCAGTTAGGAGTACAATATCAAATGGGAATTAATGTCACCTTGTAATCCACTTATAAATCACAGAAGTGAGAATTAAGAGTGTTGTCTTGTCGGAAGCAGGTTCCACAAATAGGCATGAGTTCTTCGGATCGACCCCCAAATGAGCCACCCAACCTATTACATCATTCAAACATTATCAAGTCACTAAGTTAGAGCAAGGTGAACTTGGATGGAGATTATAAGATACAAACATCACTTCCCCTCCTGAAAGGTTCAGGATCAGCTTTCCTGCCTTGTTCTCTGCTATGCTTGATTGTAGGTCTTTATGTGACCTGAGGCACCTAATGACACGGCAGAGATGTCGACAATCACACCGTAATGAAAGGACTGTGCTCTTCGTAACAAAACAAAGCCAAAGTGCAGCCAGTCACTGAACACAAAACACTTGCTCCAGCACAGCACTGTGTGATAACTAAGTGTCATAACCCACCACATTCAGTATAGCAGAATGAACTGGAGGCCATAGTGGTCTTGGGCTCCATTGATAACAGTTTTCTATTCATGGAAATGCAGTGATCCCTCGTGTATCATGGAGATTTCACTCCAGACATCCTTGCCAAATGGGCCCAAACCATATTTTTCACAAACAAACAAAGAACTTGTTTTAAAAGTAATATTTAATGAGAATTGCTCTAAAAGTTAGGTATTATCCTATATAAATTCTTAAATAATATTTTATTATAGCTGTTAAATATCTAAGAGGGCAAGTAAAATAGTAAAACAATTTTATATTTTAAAACTTGTAGTTTTAAACTATTGCACAAATATAATATAGATAGATAGAGAGAGACTTTATAAACTATAAATCTTTTTTTTTTTTTTTTTTTGTACAAGGTCTCACTATGCAGCTCTGACTCATAGTGATCCTCCTGTTTCCTGCCTCCCAAGTGTTGGGATTACAGGCGTGCGCCACCGCGCTTGTGTCCAGACTCCATGGCTGGCTCAAGAGCAGGGCCAATGCAGCAGGCACGTCAGGAACCCTGGAGCCTGTGCTTCCCTAAGCAAGTATTTAGTTCCTGAGCTCTACCGCTAGTCCTATAAACTATAAATCTTTCCCACACTTGCAAACATTTCTAATGTTCTTAAATATTTTCTAAACTCATAAATCCATGTAATTTTAACAATATAGGTGAACTATACAGTAGCGGAAAATCCTGCCATATAGTGAAGAATCCGTGATAAATTAATTTAGGTGAATATATTTTTTAAAAAACCTACAAAAGTATGAGTCCACGAAAGTCACGTGATGAAATAGTGACAACTGCATTGTTTCTACAAAAGTGCTCAAGGTAAGCAGTGTCACGTGTGGGCCAGTGGAAACAGAGAGGACCATTGAAGTTCTCTTTCTGCTAGGGACTCGGTCATTACTCTGTAAAGTCTACGATAGTTTGTTTGACGATTCTTACTTGCCTTGCTAGATATTTAACAGCTATAATGAGAGATGCTGTGAGAATTTACATAGGACAATACCTAATTTTGGTGAAATTCTCATTAAATATTTTTAAAACAAGTTGTTTGTTAGTTGTAATATATATCTATATATATATATATATATATATATACTGGTTGAGCCCATGTTCTCTGAAGTACAGATTCCCAGCTACTTTTTCATTTTTATTTTGAAACAGGTTCCACTACGTTGCTAAGCTCCCTCTGCTGAGTTTCTATCCTCCTGCTTCAGCCCCTCCCCCAGGGCTGAGATTACAAGTTAAATTAAAATGTTGTAGTTCTGATGGTAGTTACTGCTGTGTAGATAATCAGTCCTGTGCAGAAGACAGCTGCTGACCGTAGTTTTCTAGCACACCTTATCAGAATGGGCTACTAGCGAAAATGTAACACTGGCATTCACTGACCACGAGAAGTGGAGAAACAGCCTAGACCGGATTTATAGCCACCCTCGTGGAATTTGCGAACTGTTAAATGGAGGGTATTATCTATTTTAGTCCATCTTTGATGAAGGCTAAATTAAATTTCTCAGACACATATTTGCCAAAGGTACATGGAGGGTGAAACCAGACTCTGGAGAAAACAAGAACACACTTAAACATTAAGAGAAGTCAAAATGGCCGGGTTTTGCTTCCAAAAATCTCACTGAATAGTGAGCGTGGGAGAAGGAGAGAGAGAGAGAGAGAGAGAGAGAGAGAGAGAGAGAGAGAGAGAGAGAGAGAGAGAGAGAGGAGAGAGGAGGGTCATACGGGAAACTGCAAAGCTCCATCCTTAGTGAAGTAACTAGGTGTGTCCAGGTATTAAATAGTTTAATGGAACTCCCGAAGAGACAGGAGAAAGATAAAGAAAGTGGAGCTAAAATGTCAAAAAGGAAGAAATTTTCAGACAGTGGCAAGTGATGAACATTTCATGTGGGAATCAAAGCCTACAGTCTGGCTCTCTCAGGATAAACAAAGGGGAAGCAGATGACGGAGTCCACTGGTCTGAGAGGGGGGCATAACCCATGCTGAGGTATGGAAGCACTAAGGAGAAAAGGTACCCAGTGCAGAGCTCCCTGAAGGCCAGTGGAGAAGCCAACGTGAAAAGTAACACACTGATGTGATTAATACTCGAAGAGGAAAAAATACAATCATGGAGCCACAGCCACAGCAGTTCATTTATTTTTTTTTAATTTTATTACTTTTAATAAGAAATAACAATGTGAAAGTTTCAAAACAGGTTAGTAGAATAGCCACAATAATAAATATAATGCATATTGTTGTCTTCATAGTAGTTGTTCAGAGTACAAGATGCAGACATGATAACTTCTCTAAACACTTTTGGTACAAATATTTCTTCTCATTGAGCTAAAAGAAAGTAGTTGTGTGTATAGTCCAATATTCCATAATAGTAGTGGGTAATCAGCAGAACTGGCAATGTCAGAAGCTGTTGACTTGAGCCTTTTGCAGCTCAGCATACTAATCTGGCTTTATTTTTTATGCCTCATGGTTAAACTTTTCTGCTGGGTGGTTAAGGACAAGTTGAAGTAAGATCTATATAACAAAACATGCAATTTTTATATCTGACAAGGTCAATCAAATCCGTTCAGTATTTACCTTGAAACCATGCACAGTATTTATAGATCTTTTGTCACTCTCAGCCATCTAGATGAGTTACAGCCATTGCTTGACCAGTTTACCCTCTGTGAAAGCCTGAAAGAATGTTTTCTCTCTACGTGACTCTCCTTAGGCACCCTATACATCATTGATCCCTTTACACTGTGGCCTAATAATCTCCTCGGACAGAAAACTTAAGACACTAGTGAGTTATAGGATGTTACAGTATGGGTTTTCTTATATCTTGAGTCCTCACTAATAAGTATTCAGATGAAGGTCTTATATCTAGAATATATAAAGAACTAAAAAAACCTCAAAGTTCCCAAAATTCCAAGGCCCAGTCCAGAAATGGGCATCCGAGATGAACACACGCTTCTCAGAGGAAGAAATACTAGAAGCCGGTAAATACATGAAGAAATGCTCCACATCACGAGCCATCTGTGAAATGTAAATTAAAAAAACACTTAGACATCATCTCACCCAAGAAAGAATGGCTATCACAAAGAAATCAACTAACAACATTTGTTGGAGAGGCTGTGGGGAAAAAGGAACACTTCTCCACTCCTGGTGGGAATGCAGACTGGTGCAACTATTATGAAGAGCAGTGTGTAGACTCCTTAAAAATCTAGAACTGGAAATCCCATTCAATCCAGCTATCCTCCTACTGGGAATTTTCCCAGAAGAACTAAAATCATCATATCATAGTAGTGTTTGTGCTCCTATGTTTACAGTAGCAAAATTTGTGATAGCCAAATCATGGAAACAATCAAAATGCCCAGCACCTGAAGAATATTTGAAAAGATAAGGCATTTTTATACAATGGAATATTACTCAGCTATAAGGAAGGATAAGCTTGAAGGTTCCACATATAAGTGGATGTATCTTGACCATATACTCATAAGTGAAATAAACCAGACCTACATGTGTAAATATCACATAGTCTCCCTAGTGTAAGAACTCAAAAGAAGAAATAAAAATGTAAAGGCATAACACAGCTAAGTGGAAATGAATTTAAGGATTAAACAATGAAGAGAAAGCAAGCAGAAAAGTTAGGAAACATGGCAGGAGAAAAACTATGCTCCTATATACAAAGGATGATTTAGACAATGGTCCTAAGAATCCCCAAGAGGTTTTGGACACTGAGGATAGCAATGTGTTATACTAAAACCATGTTTGGAATGCCTGTCATGCTTCAAATGTCCTTTCAGTTGTTACTACACTCTATCTCAAGTAAATGTGTGTTTTGAAAAAATGGAAAGGCATAACATAGCTGAATGGAAATCAAAGATTTTTGAAGCAACACTAAAACTACGCTTGGAATGTGTGTCTTTTGGGACTTTTAGATGTGTACTGTTTCTAATGTAAACTCAGTTACTGCTATACTCTCTCTCAAGTAAATGGTTGCTTAACCAAAAAATAAAAAAGGGTATTAATTGAGAATAAGAGACTAGGCAAAAAAAAAAAAGAAGGCAATAAAAGAGACAAGGGAAAATGCCGTAGGATTAACCTGCTAACCTGTCACAGTTTTATTCGTGGTCAGATTTCTAAATTTCTGTGTCAAAATGTGGAACTGTTTTCTTATCACATTCTATAGGGATTTATTCAAATATCAGTGATTCATGGAAAATACTGGTTCCATGTTAAGTTTAAGCATTTGATACTCAGAAAAGGCAATGATGTTAAGCTCATGTACCTATGTTATAGAATAACAGTATCACTAAGCTTCTGTTCTGGAAGGTTAACAACTTAAGCTTGTAGAGCAAAAAATTAGAGAAAAAGAAAGGGCTATAAGGATAGCCAACATATTGGCCCTATCCCTTCAAGATCAGTGAGGACTCAGGACACAACAGTTTAAAAGTAAGCACAGAGCTGAATGCCTAGAGAAGAAGCTATTCACAGAGCGAGCCTCACTCCAGAACTTATTCTGTCCCAAAGGTGACCGGAACTTGACAAAAGGAAAAGCACAAAACAACACATAAAAGAAGAGCAGAGATGCTGGTAACACTTGTAACAGAAACAACAACGGTGCTATGATCATAAGATCAATATGCTTTCTAAGTTCCCATCGAAACTCTGGACAAGATTGACAGGAAAGTCACAAAGTGCACCCAGGGTACCAGAGCCCAGGGTCGGTGAACACTCTCCAAAGGAGAAGATAATGCTTACGTATTCAGCAGTCGGGCTGAGGGAGCAATTCTCTTCTGTTCCAAAGAGAACAAAGATACAGTAGACGATGCAGGCTACTAAAACACAGCAAAATGTGGTAAAGCAAGTAGAATTATATGAGGGAAGATTCAGCAAAATCAGTAAGCAAGCAGACAAAATAATGAAGTTCATGGGACCTGATAAGTTGAATGGCACATAAAGCCATTTCTGTGTTGTTAAAGAAGCTGTCCTATTACAATGTACATGGTAAATATTTTTTAAAAAAATACAGAGCCGGGGAGATAGCTTAGCATTATAAGTTCTTGTCTCGCAAGTACAAAGTCCTAAGTTCAATCCCCAGTACCAAAAAAAGAAAAAGAAAAAAAAACAGAATAAGTGGTGCCCTGGCTTGCCACAGTTTGGTCTTTTGAAGATGATACTACATTTGCAGGAACAGAACAAAGCACTGGTAGCCTGTATGAGGAAAAATATCCTGGAAGCTAAAATAAAAGAATATTAAAACCAGAATTGAAAGAAATTCCAATTGCACCAATGTTAGATGCATTGGAGAAAAAAACAAACAAAGAGCCATAGTTCCTGTTTTGGAGAGAAAAATTAAGAATAATTGGGAAAATAATAGCAATGAAATATCAGATGACTTTATAAGGTACCTGTTATTTTTCTAAATGTTTTGCAAGCATCAACTGGTCATGCAATCATAGTAACTCCATAAGGTAAGTGTCCTGAGAAGATGGTGACGTCAGCAACTCAGATAGTAACTTGTGCAAGGCCTCACAACTATTGGGTAATGAAGCCTTGCTACATGTCTGGTTATTTGTTTAAAGGCTTTATGTCTATCTATTGACTATGCTGCGAATGAAAATTTGGGATACTAAGACAAAAACCAAGTCTAATGATGCATAAGTTCATATCAAAGCTTTAGGAAAATTATACCCAGTGTGTGCATGTGTATATGTGTGTAAACATCAAAGAAAGTCTGTGTGTGTGTGTGTGTGTGTGTGTGTGTGTGTGTGTGTAAACTGCAGGTATAAGGTATAGGAAAGGGCAATAGAAGAAAAGAAAAAAATAAAAGAAACCTTTCCCAAGACAAATATGTGAGGAACAGCCGACCCTTCATATATATTTGGGATGTCTGAATACACTACAGTGAGGAATGTTGATGCAGAGGGCATGTTTGTGTTTGTGCTTGTTATGGTTTATGTCTACTTGTCCCCCCAAAGCTTCATGTAGTCACTGGGTGGGGACTTCTATAGATTGAGACTTGACTCATGAGTCACTGGGATTATGTGTTTTAGTACTGATGGGATTATCGGTCTGAGTAGGGCTGGGACTATGGGTGTGGTCTAGGTCAGATACCCTGAGGCAGAGAGCCTGATAGCAATATAAGGAGAGACAGAGAGACAGACTAGAGCTGTTGCTCTCTGCTGCCCTGTTTGGCTGGCTGCCTGTGTCGCCATTTTGTTGCTGTTCCGCCACCATGAACTGCTGCTCTCTGCCATGTGCCACCCAACCTTGGATCCAGCCGAGAATGGACTGAAACCTCCAGTAACTGTGAGCTAAATAAACCTTTCCTTCCTTCATTTCAGGTGTCAGGTACTTGTCCCAGCAATGAGTAAAAAGCAACTAAGACGGTGCTCTCTTCTTATGAGGGAGATGTGGGGGTAGGGCCACTTCAGGAACACAGAGCAGGGAAACAAGAGTTACAAAGACAGCCACGGAACCTCACAAAGCAAGAGTGAAGAGAAGAAAGCAGGCATATAATTGCTCTGCTTCCACCCATCCATCCGTGACCGATACTTAGGCGGCCTCCGTGTCTTGCTGACTATGGATGATGCTGCAGGCACCCCAGGAATGCTGAGTCCTGGAATCGCTTCAGGACAACTGCATTATTTTTTTAAGGGGAAAAAACAAACTCAGACTCACCATTCTTGGATGTAGAAAAGAGCAGCAAAAAAAAAAAAATTTAAAAAGAAGGGAGCGCTAGGCACAATGAATGCCAGGGCAACCTGCTTCAGAGAAAAAAAAGAATTTGAGCTTTTTCTAAAATGACAAAACTAAAAACGATAGACAGCAGAGAGTTCTGAGAAGAATGTTTATTCCTTCTCTGAATGTTTTACAAGGGCTCCTATGATGAAAGCTGTAAGTAACTGAGGTGTTTTAAAATTAAAATGGGGTGACTGATGTAAAACTAAGGGTTACACAAGGCTGTGGTGATGTTAGATATTACAGAGCTGCCCTTGTGGTCACTTCACCGTGCTAGCGGCAGTACTCCTGGGCGTCCGCTCCATCGACTGACACGGCCTTGTCACGCTTGGGAACTGCTCTTGCTCTTCGCGGGAAGCAGCCTGCCCGTCCACCCTCTGGAGACCTTAGAATGGACACAATCTCCAGATGTCGACTCTCCATCGTATCACAAAAGGACAGTGGGCTAATTACATTCTACTTTCATCTGACATGGCAAGGTTCTAAATTTTAGCAAGAGAGATGTTAGTTCAGAATGACAAAAAAAAGATCCATTTCTTGTTGTTTGTGTGTAAACACATGTCTAAGGTGAGCCGAATGGATGATCACAGCTAGTTTACCATGCTCAGCTCTTGAGGAGGGGCCTCTCCGAGGCAGAAATGGCTCCATGAGAGCAGGTGACAGGGGAGCAGTCCACATGCTCAGGTTGGACTCTATAAATTGTCATCTTTTGATAAAAATGTGCTATTATTAGTCTACAGAACTACAGCTGTGTTTCGAGTCTATGGATCCTCAGATAGCCTTAAAAGATTAAGGTGATTTTAAAAGGACTTTCCCTTCTGTTAGTCCTCTAGGTCTCTGAGAATGAGAGACTAAAATATATCAAGGGTTTCAGGTAATACAGAAAGCAACACTGGATTGTTCTGGTCATAGGTGATGTTTCACTTTTTTTTTTTTTTTTTTTTCACTCACTCAAGCCTTCCTTTCCCCAGGTCAAATCAAATTAGTTTGCTTCATTCACTCAAAATATAGGTTTTGATGTTTCCCTCCTTGTACAACTTCCTATTAAAATCTCCTGTCTTCCCAAAGGCTGTGACAGAGTTTTCTGCTTTCTTAGCCTCTCAGCCTGTCCCAAAAAGTCATTTCCCCTTTCGTTAAGAGGTATAAAAATGTCATTGTCACTGAAAATACAATAACCTTATTCTCATCGCCTAGGAGACGAGATTCGGTGAGGGTGTTAAGTGTCAGTCATGTCAGATTTCACTTCCTGCATCATAATGAATCCAACATGGGTCTGCTGGGCCCTGCCATGTCCTACTCTGCCAGGGAGATCTTGCTTCTAATCTGACCTGCGCTGCTCTCACTCCAGTTACCCAGGGAAAAAGTTAACAATACCTGGCAATAACCCTCTCCTTCATCCTCCTTCTGGCCCTTCTTCCCACTCCAGGGTTCTAAAAATGAAGGAAATGTGTTATGACACAATTGCGTGGCTTGGGAGTTGCTTGCAGGATGATTTCATAGTCTGGCTATTAGCTGTGAAGAAATATAACGCCATCCTTACAGATCTGGTTTTAGTTGGGAGGGAAAGGCTCACGTGAAACTCTCAGGAGAGGCAGACAGGAATGAGGAGAAGGGAAATTAACATTGCCAGGACTCGGGCTGATAATTTACTAGGGTGATTAGAAGCAGCATTTATCGTGCTAATGTTGGATGTTCCAGCTCCAGCTCTTGAGCTTGTCACTTGTGTGCCAGGGTAGGAAGGAACTCTGGGGAATACCATATTAGACCAGGTGGAGGGAACCGGCTGGAAGGGAATGCGCAGCATCTTGCCGAGTTGATTTCCCTGGTGGAGGCCTTAATGATGGGGCAAGCAGCCAAGAAGTCAGAGCCGGGGGTTCAGCCGCAGGTACCATTACTGTACCCGTGGGTGGTCCTGAGGAAAAATGTTCTAATGGATGGCTCTAGGAAGAGGTTATTGACACTGTGAGCTCTGTGGCCTTCTGAAAAGACACAACATCTTAGTTTCTCAGGTTGCTGACATGTAAAAGGCAGACAGTAACTGGATACTAAGCACAGTTGCTGTCATAGAAGAACAGCTGGAAATAAGAGGAAAAGCATGGAAGAAGATAGAGAGGTATTTGCAAGAACGTCTTGGCTCAACCCAAGTCTGTTGGTCCATCTTCTACCCATGGCATTTGATAGAAAGAAGCCAACTTTGGGCACCGCTACTGCCCTCTGTGCTGATAGTGTCCCTGGAAAGACAAAACGTAATTTAAACAGCGCTCCTTTTTCAATAAACATGATGAGCGCTTAAGCACTCAGGGACAAGGGACAAGGGCCACTTGAGTAACAAATCTCAGGAAACTATTGGAAGTACTGAGAGCAAATCAGAAAATATCTTATGATATTTCAAAAGCCTATTAAAAACAGTAATCACACAGTCAAAAAGAAGTAACTTTGCACCGACAGGCCTGGGTTAATAAATGTAACGTCCATCTCATTTCATGAGGGCGAGTCTAAGGCATCCTTCACTTGCCTCGAAGTACATTCCTACCTCTGCAAAGCTAACATAGGACATAGCATCCGGACTTTTACAAGCGCACAGCAGGACAGTGTCTATTAGAGTGGCTAGATGTGGTTCCCAAAAAGCAAATAGGAAAAACTACAATGTCAGTGCTCACTTCCGGTCTCCCCCACATGTTTTCCTCGTTCTCGCTGGTAGCTTTCCCCCTTTGCTCCCTCAGTTCCTACACTAATGGTGTAGAAGCAGGCAGATTTGCCTGGGTAAAAAGAGAGCTCGGTCTGTTTCTCCTGCCCGCCTCTCCTGCAAGCTGCCACTCCAGAGCCGCTGCCGAGGGTCCCGCACGTGGCACTGAGTCTCGCCCTCCACTCTCCAGGAACTTCTTTGGATAAAGCTTGGTCGCTTCCCTCCACAGTCTGGAAAGAGAAGACAACGCCAGTCCCTGCCGCAGGGAAGCTAAGAAGATGAATAGGTCGATGCAGGAAGTGAGGTTCTGTAAGAGGAAAGCTCTGTCTCGCTTCTACAAGAAGGCCTTTGTGCTACCACCCTTCCCTTCCCCAGGCAAGTCTGTGCCACACTGGCCTCTGCCAGGCCTTTGAGTGCTATCCTGAAGAGCCCCAGTATTTTCCCCTCAGGCCACTCCAAGGCTGCTTTTCTCAGTCTCAACAGTTTTACAAAGCACTCTCTTCTCCTAACACCATGTTGGAGTAGAAATAAAAATGTCGCAGCCACGTCTACCGCGGCCGCTCAGTGGATGAAGAGCTTCTGTGAACAAAGGCACCCAACGCTTCACGGAAACACGCCTTGAAATCGCAGTTCAGTGTTTCTTCTAACTTATTTCTATGTCTTGGAAATCCTTTTAATTTTACATCGTAAAAGAAACGCTCCCCATTCTTCCATAGGCAAAGTGTTAGTATCTCATAATTTTTTTTTTAACGGCCAGCTCAGCCTGCCCTGAGGGCAGGACTGGCGCAGCATGTGATGCCAGGGATCGAACCACAGTCCCTGTGGCCGCCTAAGCCTCCCTAAGCAGGCTCTTTCGACCGCTGAGCCTTCCTGCCAGCCCCTCATGATTATTTTTTTAAGGTCAATTTTGTCTCACAATAAATTATAGGTGAAGGGGGCAGTTTTACCAACATTGTGTAAAAATCTATTATTTATTTATTTATTTGGTACAGGGTCTCATTACACAGGTCAGACTTATAGTGATCCTCCTGTCTCAGCCTCCCGAGCACTGGCCTAAAACATGGGCCCAGGGTTCCGGGGCTAGTGCCGGTTAACTTAGATATCTAAGCAGGGGCTTAGCTGAGTCCTCAGCTAAGATGATAGCTGAGTCATCGCCCCATTCTCTGAAATCTATTTTTTAAGTGTTAGTTTCACTAAAAAATAATTCATATACCATATAATTCATTCATTTAATATATCACTCATTTAATTCAAATTTAAATTTGAATTATATTTAAATCATATAATTCACTTGTTATTAGTATATTCAGAGGTATGCAACTATCAAATGAATTTTAGAATGTTTCATTGCACCAAAAAGAGGTGACTCCACACCCATTGGAAGTCAGAGACCCAGTGGATAGCTCAGTAGAATAAGCCCCTGCCTGGCAAGTGCAGGTCCTGAGTTCAATCCCCGGTACCACAAAGAAAGAAGAAGTCAGAAGTCACCTCACATTTTTCCCAAGCTCACCATTACCCTCGTCTTGGGCAGCTACTAATTTAATGGACAGCTCTGCGGATTTTTCTGTTCTGGACAGTTGGTTTCAGTTCACTCACATTCATACTCAGTGACTGGCAGCTTCCTTGTAGCAAGCCGATTTTAATGTAATCCATGCACTGTAGCATGTAGCAGCACATTATTTCTCTTTTATGGTTGAATAGATTCCTATGAATATAACATTTTATAACATGAATGTAACATGTTTTATTTATCCACCGGTCTGTTGATGGACATTTGAGCTATTACCATTTTGTCTAATATGAATATTCAATGGATATTCATGAATTCATATGTAAGTTTTGATGTGGCCATGTTTCATCTTTCTTAGTTATATATCTAGTAATGCAATTAGCAAGCTATATGATCACTGCATATTTAACCAGTTAAACAACCTTCTGTTTTACCAACGACTACTATCCTGACCAGCAGTGAAAGAGGAGGTTCTTATTTGCAATAATAAATGTTATTATCTGCCTCTATGACTGCATCCATCTTGCTAGATGTGGTCCTCTAGCTTGTAGGGCTTCTTGTTCATTCTTTCTTCCTTGATTTTCATGATTTAAGTTACTAATCAAGTCATCCTTAACTCACCTCTAAAACCAAGAAAGACATCTGGTCCTGTCTATATGCCAGTAGAGAATGAATCAACTCCAGGGAATATGGTGAAGAGGGAAACCATCCAACACAAGATGCTGATGATTTCAAGTAGACAAACTAGGTCAGTCACTCTTTTTAGGCTTTGATTTTTTCCTATAACTTTCATTCATTTTCCTAGTAGAGTGGAGAAAAAGCATTAATAAAGCAACATAAAAGCATGAGAAATGTCTTGCAGTCACAAATTTAGGACTTTACTCAATAAAATAGGCCATCACAGGAAACCAGCAGCTGTCAGTACACAGAAGTAAGAGCAGAGGCCTGACCTGTGAGCAAGAATGGTAGGCAGAGCACCTGGCTGTGCAACCCTCATGAATGCTCTGGAGAAGAAGACTTTAGTTTCTCACTCATTCATGAAAAGCTTGAAGACCAGCACTCCCTGACAGGATTTTGTCTTCTCTTGTTCTCTCAGGGAAAACTGAAACCATGAATGTACCATTAATATTGAACATGATCATTAGTGTTAATATTAATGAACACCATATTCAGGCACTGCAGTAGTTAATTTCATGGAATAGAATTGAGTGTGTGCATATGTGTGTGTGTTTCCCATTTTACTCCTAAAAAATGAGACAGAGAAATTAAGGAATGTACCAATGGTCATCCACTTAGCAACTAGAAAAGACGAGCCCTGAAGCCCCTGATCTTCCTGATCTGGCATCTCATACTATACACATTATCTCTGAGGGACACAGGAAAATACTTAGTAAACAAATAAACATTTCAAATAGTTTTGGGAAAAAATGTCTGTGTGAACATAAAGACTTGTAGATGAGCTAAAGCTACTTTACCACTTATGTATAGATCATGTAAAGTTTATATACATCTGCATCAAAAATTACATTCCCATAGGCTTTGCAAATTTGTGGCTATAGTTAATACAGAATTCATAGTAATACCTGGACAAACCCAACTGCCACCTACTTTCACAGAATTTATGAAAACTTTCAAAGTCTAATTGAGTCATTCTTTATAGGACTTGGCATTTTATCACTGGAGCATGCAGAAAGTCCCTCGGGCTACAATAGCCATATGGCATCAGCAAAGTTCCTGCTGTTGTGTCAGTTCCTCTCTCCAGGATCTGCCATCTGAAAAGCGAGTTCAGACAGCAGTATGCTTGCCCCTCCTGGAGGTGCCACCATGAAGTGTCTGTATTCATGTCACACAATCCTCATGCCTTCTCAATGCCTGCATGAACTCTTAAGATAATAATGCTTTGCTGAGTGGAGAACAGATGTGAACAGCGGGCTCCTCGCCTAGACTTTGTCATGAGAGTATCGACACTGAACTGGTTTTGATCCAGAGCCTCCCAGAATGCATGGCATTTACAAGCTACTCATCTATATTGTAGTCAAACCTTGCTTTCCACAGGGCTCCACACAAGCTGTTAATGCTCATGCTGAGCACCCGGAAGGCCACAGACAGAGCCCTCTAGTTGCCTTATATCTGTTCTTCTTGCAGACTCCTTTCCCCATAGGGTTGAGCTCAATCATATGCCAGCAGGCTGCTGATCCCACTCGTTACCAGTTAAACACATACACATCTGAGACTTGGGCACGAGAATAGTTAAGGCCTAAACTGGGACCACTTTCAAGCTGTTTGGTAAACCACTAACAATGTTTTAAAAATCCAATCAGCTATTTTAAAAAAAATTGTACAAAGAGTAGAAAGCATGTTATATTCTTCCAAATATCATTTGAGATTTGCACACTAAATATGTTTCTCCATCTCTTAAATAGACCCCCCAAAATAAAATTCAATTAAAGATGATGACAATCAGGCAGCTTAATAAAATGACAGAACACTAACCTCATAGATTTGGAATGTGTTCTACCGTTAAACAAATAAATAAATGTGGTTTTATATGTGCGTGCTTCTGACTAACAGAATTTAAAATTTAAGAGGGGAAGAAAGAAGCAACAGATCTGTGTTTAAATGATAAGCTCAGTGACAAAGAGGTGCAAACAAAAGCATAAATTAAGTTGTTGCCATTATGTTTGTCTTTTAACCAATGAGTGCTTGCTGGTTTCTTACTATATTTAGCATTCCAAGGATATCAAGAAAAACACATGTCATGCAAATAATAATAGCAATTCAGGAAGACATCTAGTATAATAAAAGAAAAGAAAAATATATTTGTAGTACAATGAAAGCAAACAAAAGATTGAATCCTCCCACAAGTGTGATAGAATCTAGAATTTGGACCCTTCTGCAAAGTGGATAGGAGACATGTCACTAAATTACCAACTCTAAGTAAGAAGCTATAACTAGATGGAACCCTTCCAGTAGCAGAGAGATTTTGATACAGTCTCAATCTTAGTTCCATGTGATCTGCTTGGAAAACAGACGCTATCTCTGCCTCCCCAGGTCCATCTGGCTGTTGGCCCTAAAGGCCTTAAGTTATGCAATGCAACCTTACATAGTCCTGAAGCCAATTATTAACAAAGCAAGGAGGACCCTCTACTCCCCCCCCCCCAGATGATAATGCTGAGGTTGGTTCTAATGCTGGAGACTTACTGGGCATGCAGAGGCTAACTTTCCCTGCCAGTCTGCACTTCTATCTTGGGCTGCTGTCCATCTATGATGAGTTAAGAGCGGAAACTTGAGCCAACTTGCTTGTCTGGGCCTGGATCTAACTCTTGCCACTCTTTGCTGCAATATTTTACAAAAAAAAAAAAAAAAAAAAATCCCATATGCTGCTTTTTTGTTTGTTTGTTTGTTTGTTTTGTTTTTAAATGGCCTGCTCAGCCTGCCCTAGGGGTGGGACTTGTGCAGCATGTGGTGCCAGGGATCGAACCTCAGTCCCTGCGGTTCCCTCAGCTTGCCTGAGCAGGTATTTTAGACTGCTGAGCCATCTCACTGGCCCATACATTTGATTAGTGCTTGTGTGAAATCAAAATCAAAATTATCTTTATCTACTTAGCACTCACCTTTGAATATTTTTAATGTGTATCAGAAACATTTCCCATACAGAGTTAGTCCCACTGCTCTAAATGTATAGATGCTAGATTTTTTTTTAATTTTTTTCAATTTTTTTTATTGTTTAAATTTAACAATGGTTATATTACATATTTTCATCATCAGATCAGTTTAGATTAATACATATAGGTATATAACATTGATCAAACAATTACACATTAACCTTTCTAAATCCACATTACTTTTTTTTTTCTTTTCCCCCTTCTTTTCTTTGAAAGTTGACATATTGCATATTGTCCTCACAATCATTCTAGAGAGTACAGTGTGTGGGCATGACCCACCTCCCTATTGATGTTGCTTAGAAAAAAGAAA
>PVJA010019601.1:0-38221 GCA_004027025.1 Myocastor coypus | reverse complement strand
CTTTGTGATAATAAATTTGAGGAAAGGATAACCAATAAACTAAAAACCATGTTTAACAAAAGTCAAATATTTCTGAAGCCAGAAACATTAGATTAAAACTGGAAAGGGCAAGAGAGTTGAGGACATATGGTAGGAATAAATAAAATTATGTATTATACAACTTAAGACCAAAAATAAATGTATTTTCATCAAAAGTTACCTTGAGGCAAGAACTTACTCACAGGTGAATGCAGGGAAGTCAATCCAAAGAAGCCCAAATTAGGAAAAGCAGAACTGGGGAGGGAGTAAAAGAAAGCCAATAGAGCCAGTAAAATTATACAACCAGGAATCAACTGAACTAAGGACAAGGACTGTCCAAAGGATTGTTTCCAGGAGAGAGGAAGCTTGAGTCATTTGTCATTGTTTCCACTCCAACTGGGTAAGAGTTTTCCATAGAGAAGTTAAGTGTCATCTACCTCTAGCTTTTCAACTGCACTTCACTACAGTGGACTGAGAACTTATGACACCAGAGAAAACTCTCAGAGAAAAAATAAGAAATACAGAGAAGAACAAAGACACAAGTGCTTGAAATGAAAAACTGCCAGGCAGTGGAGAGCGCTAGCTGCAAGTGAACACAGGAGGGTCAAAGGGCTACAGGTGGAATATAAACGATCTTTATTTCAGATTTCTAGGAGAAATAAACGTGAAGCACGGAGGTGGGGATGGCTGAATGTTTCACACTGATTATAGCAAGACTAAAGAAATGACTATGACAGTGAAAAACAAGGTATAGTTGGGAGCCAAAAATGACGTATCAAGGGAAGATAAAGAAGAATAAAATACATCTGCAGAGTTTTTAAAGCACTAGCTGCAAGAACACCTAATTCGCCCAAACTTATGTTGTAATGATATTGTAGGAAATCATAGTGAGTCAACAACTAAAAGTCTTTGAAAACTGTGAGGAAACAATCAAAGGCACTACACACAAAAGCAACAATGAAGTATAGTATCTAGTGCAATTGTGTGACATGAAAACCAAGGAAATGTAAAGCAGCCAGGACAGGAGAAAGATCGTGAGAAGGTAGGGAGAATGTCAAGAGGCGCTGCCATACCAGTTTCACACCATGTTCTGAGAGAAGAAACAAATAGGGTAGCTTCCCTACTCAGGGTAAAAGCCAGGCTTCAGAAACATTATGTTAAAGGGAATGTTTGGAAGAGAAGTTGACATGTGTAAAGAGTTTTACTGATGACTAACCCTGACATTCAGAGGGTCCAGGTTTAAAAAGAAATTTAGGGATTTGGGATGAGTAGGAATGAAGACAGAAAAGGCAATACAAGGAGCCAGCAGAAATCTGAGCAGAGGATATACATGCCTTAGTTTCACATGGTTTCACTTTTACGTTCTTTGTCATTGTAACTGGTAAAATGTATACTTGTCATAAGTTTCTCCAAAAGACAGTGAAGTATTATAATTGCACTTCCCTAGTTTATCATCCAGTTTTCTAGTTCCACAGTTGGAAGGGTCAAAATCAGTGCTTATTAATTTATAAAAGAGAAGAAATTGCTAAGCATAACATTGGAGTATAATGTTTGAAAAATCATGGTATTGACTGAAAAAGATAAGTTCTCTCACAAGCCAAGGAAAGATACATAAAAATAAGAAAACACAATTTAACGAAAGGATAAGGAAGGGCCAGAGAGATAGCTCAGCATAATAAGTGCTTGCCTGGCAAGCTCAGGGTCCTGAGCTCAATCCCCAGTACCAGGAAAAAAAAAAGAAGGATAAGATAAGTGCAAATGAGCTTTAGTGATTCTCCAAAAGAGTTCTCAGAAGGCTATTTAAAGCAAAGGAAATAAAATATTCATAATGAAGATAAACATATGAAGAAAAATAAAGCCAGAAGTTTATCCTTTAAAAAAGAGAAATTATTACAAGTACTATAAGTTTAAAAAAACAACAAAAAATCCAGTAAATATTACTATATGTATTCCATACCAGAAAAGATACAAAAGAATATAATAAAAAAAAAAAAAAAAAAAAAAAACCTTTTTTTTAATTTAGGAAAGGGTCTACAGGATATTTTGGGTCTCACTATTAGGTTGAACTCGTAGTGATCCACCTGTTTAGAGCTGGGATTACAGGTGTGTGCCACCATGCCCACTGTTTCAATGTACCCCAGGGGGAGGGGGCGATGGCACAGAAAGCCCAGGGATGGACCTTCTGGCCCCTGTGCCTGCTGGCAGGTGCTTTAATCTGCTGAGCTATTCGATCGGCCCTTAAAAATCCTTTCAATAATTGTGTAAATGTAGATGACATGAGAAAATTCCTAGAAAAACATAAATGAAACTAATTATATATATTGTAATTATAACTAAAACTAATAAAACTAATTTGATTTTATTTTGGTGTTTGCAGCTCTCAATCTGCCCTTGCGGTTTAGAGCCTATGATGCCAGAAAAACATATCAAAGAAACAAATATAGAGATGAAGAAAGACATGAGTGACTGAAAGGGAAAAAGTATCTCTGGATCAGTAATTCTATTGCAAACTATCTTTGGAATATTTACCCTTGAGAATCAGTATATGAGCTGGCCAAGTATTTGCTCTATTGTTTTTCTCTGGAGTAAACTTCCCATTTTTCTTTCACTATATTTCATTAGTTCTACAAATGCTTTAGTAGGCTTGCCAAAGTTTTCATGGAATTGTGACGTCCCAAAACATCTGGAAATAAAAAATTTAATTAGTAGTAGCCTTTTTGTCATTTTCCAATATGATTTGTAAGCCATTTTGCTTTGTTTTTTTCATTGCTTTTAATAAGAAGTAACAATGTGACAATTTGAAAATAAGTTGGTAGTACATTCCCAATAGTTGATACAATGCATATTGTTGTCCTCCTTGTAGTTATACAGAGCACAGGGTGTAGATGTGACAACTTTTCTAATAGTTATTGGTGCAAAAATTTCTTCCCGTTGAACTAAGAGAAAGTAGTTGTATACACAATCCAGTGTTTCATAATTGCAGTGGGTTATTGGCAAAACTGACAATATTGAAAGCTGTTGATTTAAGTCTTTTGTAACTCAGCATACTAATCTAACATTACATTTTATGCCTCATAGATAAATTTTTCTGCTGGGTGGTTAAGGGCAAGTTAAAGCAAGACCTGTTTAACAAAACATGTAACTTTTGTATCTCTGAAGGTCAGTCAAATCCCCTCAGGATTTACTTTGAAACCATGTACAGTGCTTTGTAGAACTGTTGTCACGGTCAGCCATCTGGATGAGTCATGGCAATTGCTTGACCAATTTGCTCTCTGTGAAAAATTGAGAGATTGTTTTCTCTCTAGATGACTCTCCTTAGGCACACTGTATATCATCAATACCTTTCCTCTGTAACTGCACAATCTCCTTGACCAGAAAATTTGGGAAACCACTGAGTTTTAGTATGTTACAGTAGATGTTCTCTCTGTCCTGAATCTTTCACTGACCTTGAAGGGATAGGGCAAAAATATTGGCTGTCCTTGTAGCCTTCATTTCCTCTAGTTTTTGGTCTTAACCCTCCAGAAGGAAAGTTTAGTGGTACTATTCCTTTATACCGTAGGTACTTGTGCTAAACATCATTGTCTTTATGAGTATCAAACCTCTTAGACTTAACTTGGAATTGGTATTATCAATCATTGATATTCTAATAAATCTCTAGAGAATGTGATAAAAAGCAGTTACATATTTTTACACAGAATTTAGAAATCTAAGCATATACAAAATTGTAGCCTGTCAAATAATGTGGTATTTTTCCTGGTCTGTTACTCTCATTTAATACTATTTTTGTTTTCTTGTAATGCAACCACATACTTGACAGAGAGCATAACAGTAACTGAAATTCCATTAAAAGCAGCACACATCTAAAAGACTAGAATGACAGGCATTCCAAGGATAGTTTTAGTGTTACATATTGCTATCCTCAGTGTGATAAATCTTTTGGAGGTTCTTAGGACCGTTATCAAACTCATCCTGTGCATGGTTTTGCTTGTGACATGTATCCTATGTTTTCTACTTGCAGTCACTTCATTGATTATCTGTTAAGTCCTTGATTTCCATTCAGCTGTGTTATGACTCTCCATTTTTATTAGTGCTTTTGAATTCTTACACTAGGAAGACTATGTGATATTTACACATGTAGATCTGGTTTATTTCACTTATGAGTTTATCTTCAAGATACATCCATTTATATATGAAATCTTCTAGTTCATAATTCTTTATAGCTCAGTAATATTCTATTGTATAAAAATACCACATATTT
Source organism: Myocastor coypus (assembly GCA_004027025.1). Classification (NCBI taxonomy): domain Eukaryota; kingdom Metazoa; phylum Chordata; class Mammalia; order Rodentia; family Myocastoridae; genus Myocastor; species Myocastor coypus. Next base: position 33,945 of record PVJA010019601.1, on the reverse strand, counting down.
TTCAACCATTCTTCAGATGATCGGCATTTTGGTTGTTTCCAAGATTTGGCTATTACAAACTGTGCTACTATAAACATAGGTGCACGGATATCAGTATGGTATGATGTTTTCAGTTTTTCTGGGAAAATTCCCAGTAGGGGGATAGCTTGATTGAATGGAATTTCTAGCACTAGTTTTTTAAGGAGTCTCCACACTGCTTTCCAAAATGCTTACACCAGTCTACATTCCAAACAGCAGTGGAAAAGTGTTTCTTTTTCCCCACAGCCTCTTCAACCTTTGTTGTTGCTTGATTTCTTTATGATAGCCATTCTTTCTGGGGTGAGATGGTATCTAAGTGCTGTCTTAATTTGTATTTCATGAATTACTAGTGATATGGAGCCTTTCTTCATTTATTTGTTGAATTTCTTTCTCTGAGAAGTGTGTGTTGGGGCCTGGCGGGATGGCTCAGTGGTCTAAAGCGCCTGCTTGGGGAAGCTTGTGCTGCTTCAGGGACCGCGGTTCGATCCCCGGCACCGCATGCTGCGCCAGCCCTGCCCTCAGGGCGTGGGCTGAGCCAGCCATAGAAATGAGTGAATAAACAAAGGTTCTCAAACAAGAATAAAAATAATAATAAAAAAAAAAGAAGTGTGTGTTCATCTCAGATGGCCATGTCTAGATTGGGTCTTTGAATTTTGGGACGCTAATGGTTTTTAGTTCTTTGTAGATTCCGGTCTAAAAACTTATTAGTTAATATCTTTTCAAAATTTGTGGATTGTCTTTTCACTCTGTTGGTAATTAATTATTTTTGAGGTGCAAAAAGTTCTTAGCCAGAGGAGGTCCCATTTGTGGAATCTTTCAAGTATTAAACGTGCCTTTTGATTTTTGTCCATGAACACTTTGCCTACCCTGATGTCTTCAATATTTTTTCCCACTTTTGCTTCCAGGAGATTTAATGTTTCTCTTTTAATATTTAGATCTTTAATTCATTTCAACTTTACTTTAGTGCATGGTGATAAACTTGGGTCAAGTTTTAGTTTTTGGCATGTAGAGAGCCAGTTTTTCCACCACCATTTGTTAAAGAGGCAATCTTTCTTCCAGTAAGTGTGTTTAGCTCCTTTGCCAAAGATAAGGTATCTGAGTGTGTTTATATTTGCTTCTGTATCTTCTAATCTATTCCATTGATCCTCAGGTGCATGTTGTTTTTGCCAATACCATGCTGATATTATCACTGTAGCTTTGTAATTTAACCTTACGTCAGGAATTGTAATGCCTCCTGCCTTGCCTTTGTTGCCCAGGATTGTCTTCACAATTCTGGGTCTTTCTTGGTTCCAAATAAGTTTTAGAAATGACTTCTCCAGGTCTGTGAGGGATGTTGGTGTTATTTTGATAGGAATTGCATTAAATCTGTATAACAGTTTAGGGACTATGGCCATCTTCACAATGTTGATTTTTCCTAGCCAGGATCAAAGGAGAACTTTCCAATTTCTGAAATCTTCTAGCATCTCTTTTTTCAGAGTACTGTATTTTTCATTGAAAAGTTCTTCTACTTCCTTAGTTAGGTTAATTCCTAAGTGTTTCATTTTCTTCAGTGCTGTCATAAAAGATACTGTTTCTCTAATTTCTCTCTCAGTGTGTTTGTTAATTGTGTAGAGGAATGCTATGGACCTTTGTGTGTTGACTTTGTGACCTGCTATGCTACTGAATCTGTGTATTAATTCTAGTAGCTTCCTGGTGGAGTTTTTTGGGTCATCCAAGTACATTATCATGTCATTTGCAAATGACATGATAATGTACTTGGATGTACTTCTTCTTTACCTATTCTTATTCCTTTTATTTCTATCGCTTTTCTAATGGATGTAGCTAATGATTCCAGAACTATATTGAATAGGAGTGGTGATAGAGGACATCCTTGTCTTGTACCAGATTTGAGAGTAAAAGATTTCAGTTTTTCCACACTTAGAATTATGTTAGTTATGGGGCCCGGCCGGAATGGCTCAGTGGCCTAACAGCGCCTGCTTTGGAAAGCTTGGGTGGCTTCAGGGACTGCGGTTCGATCCCTGGCACCACATGCTGCGCCAGCCCTGCCCTGGGGGTGGGCTGAGCCGGCCATGAAAATGAGTGAATAAACAAACAAAGGTTCTGAAACAAGAAAAAATAAAATAAAATAAAATCTTAAAAAAAAAAAAAAGAATTATGTTAGCTACTGGATTTCCATAGATGGCCTTTATCAGACTGAGGTAGAGGCTCTCTATTCCAATTCTCTATAGGACTTTGAAAATGAATGAGTTTTGGACTTTGTCAAAAGCCTTTTCTGCATCAACTGACACACACATGTGATTTTTGGCTTTGGTCCTATTGATATAGTATATTGCATTTATAGATTTCTGTATATTGAACCACACTTGCATCCCTGGGATGAATCCTAACTGGTCAGGGTGCATAATCTTCTTGATGATTTGTTGTATCCTAGTAGAGAGGATTTATTCAGGATTTTTGCATCTATATTGATGAAAGAAATTGTAGTTCTCTGTTTAATTGTACATCTCTCTCTGGTTTGGGTATCAGTGTAATACATGCTTCTAGGAATGATTTTCGAAGGATTGCTTTTTTTCAACTTCATTGAAGAGTTTGAGAAGTATTGGGATTATGTCTTCTATAAATTTCTTGGAGAATTCAGTGGTGAATCCATCAAGTCCTGGACTTGCCTTTGTCAGTAGGCTTTTTATTACATTTTGTATTTCATTGGCTGTTATTGGGTTGTTGCAAGTTCTTATATCTTCTTGATTCAGTTTGGGTCATTTGTAGCTTTCTAGGAATCTTTCCATTTCATCTGTGTCTTCAATTCAGTAAGAGTAAAGATTCTCAATGTAGCTATTTATGATTCTCTGAGTCTCTGCTGGGTTTGTAGTAATTTCACCCTTTTCATTTCTTATTGCTTGAATTTGAGTCTTTTCTTTCCACTTTTTAATGTTAGATAGGGGCTTATCAGTTTTATTTAATGAACCGGCTTTTTGATCCATTAATTCTTTGTATTGTTTTCTTTGTCTCAATTGAGTTAATTTCTGCTCTAATTTTTATAATTTCTTCCCGTCTTTGGGCTTTGAGTTTCATTTGCTCTTCCTTTTCTAATTGGTTTAGTTCCTGCCTGAGAGTGTTTATTTGTTCCTGGTCTGTTTTCTTAATGTGTGAGGTCAGGGCTATAAATTTCCCTCTAAGAACTGCTTTCATTGTGTCCCATAGATTCCAGTAGGTTGTGTTTGGTTTTTCATTAAATTTTAAATATTGTTTAATTTCTTGTTTAATTTCATCTGTAACCCACTAGTTGCTGAGAAGGATGTTGTTTAATTTCCATGTATTTCTGGGGTTCTTGTGATTTCTTTTGTCATTTATTTCCAATTTCATTACACTGTAGTCAGATAATATATGTGGTGTAATTTCTGTTTTCTTGCATATACTTAAACATGACCTATGCACTCTTATGTAGCCAATTTGGGAAAATGTCTGGTGTGCAACTGAGAAAATTATGTATTCAGAAGTGGTTGGGTGTAACACTGTGTATGTCCACTAAGTCTAGTTGTTTCAAGATCTGGCTCAGTTCTGCTACTTTGCTAATTATTTGTCTGCTTGACCTATCTTTTTGGGATAAAGGGGTGTTAATATCTCCTGTTAAGATTTTGGTATTAAATATTGTATTTTTATGTCCATTAAGATTTGTCTCATATAAGTTGGTGCTCCCGTGTTAGGTGCATACACAATATTTATGAGTATTACCTCTTTGTCTTGAGTTTTTCCCCTAACCAGTATGTAGTGACCTTTTTATTTTATTTGATCAGTCTTGGTTTGAAGTTTAGACTGTCTGCAAACAGTATTGCTACACCTATTTTTTTTTTTTTGAGGTGCTGGGGCATATAGTATTATTTTCCATCCTGTAACTTTTAGCCTTTGTGTTTCTTTATGAGTTAAGTGTGTTTCTTGTATATAGCATATTGTTGGATTTTGCTTCCTAATTCACTGTGCCAGTCCATTGCTTCTTATTGTAGAATTAAGTCCATTTACATTTATGGTTATAATTTAAATGTATTGAGTTATGATTGACATGTTTTTCACCTAATATTGTTTACCCCTTTTCCCTCTTGTGTTTAATTGGTTGCCCTCCTTGGTAAGTTCTTTCCATTGTCATTTGTGGATTTTGGACCATTTTGGTCCTTCTCTAGAATGTTTTTTAGTAGTCTGTGTAGGGTTTGCTTTGACATCATGAAGTTCTTTAATTGTTCTTTTTCATGGAAGTATTTCACTGCTCCCTCATTCTTGAAAGAGAGTTTTGAGGGGTATAGCAGTCTGGGCTAGATTTTTTTTTTTAACTGAGGACTTGAAGCACTCTGCTCCATGTTCTTCTTGACTTCATGGTTTGTGAAGAGAAATCTGTCATTATTCTGATTGATTTTCCTTTAAATGTGATCTATTTATCATCTCTTTTATTATATTCTTCTGTATTTCTGCAATCTTGACTGCTATATGGCTGAGTATATTTTTGGTCTGGTTGGGGTTATTTGGAGTTCTGTATGCTTCAGTTACCTGAGTGTCCAATTGTTTTCCCATATTTGGGGAGATTTCTGCTATTACTTCTGCCCATATTCTTTTTATATCCTTTGTATGGAGTCCTTCTTTCTCATTGCTTCTTATTAATCTCATGTTGTTCATTTTTGCATCATCTTGCAGATGTTGAAGTATTTTTTCCTATATCCTAGTTGTTTTTAAATCCTTTCTTACCTTTTCACTAGCTGCAACTGTGTCTTCAAGATCTGAAAGTCTATCTTCACTTTCATTTATACAGCATTGCCAGCTTTTGATTGAGATTTTACTTTCTTTGTATATGTCTTTGAAATTGTTTCATGTGATCTATTTCCTTCCTGTGTTTCTCATTCTGGGAATCCATCATTTTTCTCTTCTAATTTTTTATCAATGTCTCCTTTAGTAGCATTTAAGTCTTTTGTTTGAGTTATCCTTTCTTTCTCTGCTTCAGAGATTGTTTCTGCTCTGATCTCCCCTGTACCTTTCTGCAGTTGTTCCCCTGGTTTAGATTAGATGCTTAATTTAGAGATGTCTCTCTCTGTCTCTTTTTTTTTTTTTTTTTTTTTTTTTTTTTTTTTTTTTTTTTTTTTTTTTTTTTTTTTTTTTTTTTTTTTTTTTTTTTTTTTTTTTTTTTTTTTTTTTTTTTTTTTTTTTTTTTTTTTTTTTTACTTCAGAGTTTATTTCTGGTCTTTTTCCCTCTATCATTTTCTGCAGTTGTTTTTCCATTTCAAATTCTATTATTTCATGCATTTCATTTTTTACTTCAGATGTTATCTCTGATCTGAGTTCCTCTATATATTTCAGCACTGTCTACCTCAGACACTACCAATGCAGAGATTTCGGCTATATGATTTCCGTTTTCTTCCATGGTATTGTTTCCTGTATTTGTTCTGGGTGGGCTCCAGACCTGAGATTTAATCTTACTCCTTCTCTTTGTCATTTTGTATAGTAGTGACCTATACACTTTAGGGAAGTTATGTCATTAGCGCCTATTCGAAATTTGGATTCAGATCCACCAATCTTGATCCCGTCCAGATGTGCCTGGTTGTGTCTGACTACCGTGTTCAGTTTTCCTGCTGTAGCTTTTGGAAAAGAGCCCACTGTGCTCCTCTGGCAAGATGCTCATCTCCTGGATTAGTTGGTGGCTTCTGAACCCCAGGCTGTCTGCAGGGAATGTTGCTGCAGGGTTCCACAGCAGGTGGTGGAGCTGGGTTCTGGGTGAGGAAGAAGCTCCAGTGGCAGGAGGGTGCAGGCCTACTGTTCCTGCCTATGTTCCCTCCAGTCACAGGTTGTGAGTGGGAGCAGAGTTCAGATGGTGGTGCAGGGGTACACACAGGCCAAGTGGTCCTACCTGAGCATCAGCCTGGTCCGTTGGGGTGGTGGGTGGGGTCGAAGTTCTGGTGGCTTGCAGGAAGGGGGGCACAGGCAGGTAGAGAAGTCCTACCCGGGCACAGGCCTAGTTGATTAGTGTGGGTGGGTGGCTGTAACCCATTTTGCTTTGTAGCTATTTCTCCTGTGGCATTTCATCCACCCCTCCAATATTTGAACTCTGTAAAAATGACATTTCTTGAGATAAGTAGGCACAGATGTTCTTCACGTTTTCCAAAGATGACACCAGAATGAGATTATTTGATTTCCAGGGTACTTTGTCTTGTATTTTCACTATGGGGGAGGAGCAACGGCAGAGTTTCATTCACATTTTTCCAAAATCTCTTTTCTCTGAGCAATCAGATATTATTCAGTCAGCCAATAGCCAAAATATTCAAGTTCAGAAAGTTTTGAAGGTCTGATCACAGTTTTTTAATTTTTTATTCTTTGAAGAGAATAAATAATAATTTTTAAAATTAGAAATGATACAGAAGATACCAAACAAAACAACAGCAATTTGACAGTGGTTGCTGTATTGCATATTGTATTCAAATTAGTTGTTCAAATGAACGGATTTACAATTATTTTTATATGCCTTGGGAATTCTTGAGTTTCTACCACTTATTAGCTACTGCCTAGCTGTGTAATAATAAAAATTAGAATTTCTCTTAAATCAACATTTTTATTGTTTTATTACGAATTTATTATCAATTATCAGAATGAAAGTTTGTGATTTTCCTGTATTGTAATCATAGATTAATTATTTTCTCATGATCTATAAACTATTTTTCATTCAAGAAACTTATCAGAAAAACTTCATATCTCATAATTGTTCAGCCACAAAATCCTTAAATGGAGACAGAATGAACTTATGAGGATCACCCATACACTTCAAATTTTGTTCCACTCAGTAACCCACCCAACCGATGTTTCTTTTTTGTTTGTTTGTTTCTTTGTTTTGGCTAAAACAAATGTAAATCCTTTGCATGACTAAATTATTCAAAGTGCTTTATTCCTAAAAAGTAATGTAGCTCAGGCCTGGGAAATAATCCTGAAGGTTTTGGTTTCTAATACATAGCTGCCTTAAATGTGTTTGTGTTTAAAGCTTTATTTATTACAAGTGCTTAGTAACCCAAGCCACAAAATTGCAAAGACCTTATTCACTTATTTTCCCAGTTTCTCTTTCTTCCTTGCATGGTGCCAGCAACACAAGGACACGTAACTTTATCCTTTCTAATCACTAGTACTTTACCTTGCAGACTCTGGAGTGACATGGTCTATAATTAATGCTATTCTTCACCATTTTGTACCTTTTTTGTATTATGAAATGGCAAGGATGTATTTCCGAAGTATATTTTTAAATTAAGTCCCTTTCAGTTGAATACTCAAGCCAAAATGTTTTGGACTTTGGTTTTGAAACATGATTTGGTTTTGCAGCTTAGAAGTGAGTCACTCCATACTTTACAGATTTTCTTCAGAATGGTCTTAGTTTAAAATATAGCATTTTTATCTTTTGAAAGATATTTCAGCCATTGACAGAAAGAAAAAAGTCAATGAAAATCCATATTTAACATCTCCCTGAGTGTGTACACAGAGGCTGAATAGTAGCAATAGAATGACAGAACAATAAACTGGCAATTGTTACCTTCCATAGATAAAAGGAAGAAATCACTGACACATATGACTCAAAGAGTCCTTATTAATTCAATCTGAAAATTAGAGTTTGGATCTCCCTATTGCCTTTTTATGTCTATTTGATCTGCACGTCCTCTTTCTATCTTTATTTAGGAGAGCAAAAGAAAATTTTCTCTACTTAATCGAAGCTCTATTTCCTAGCTTTTCGTGCAAATCACGAACAGGAAGAATACTCCTGCCCTAACAGAATTGATCACTATCTCTACCATTGATGAATTTTTCCATTAAATGTTAGTGATCATTTAACAAATAACCATTTCTACATGTCAGAGAACTCAGAAGACATGAACATCCACAACAGGGAAATTTCATTATATAAACAACTAGTATTTTTCAGTACTTCATGGAAACATTATCATTTTTGGTCCAATTAAAATGTGGCATGGTGTCTTGAACAAAGCATTTTGTATGGTTTATGTAGCATAAAGTAATATGAATCTGTCAATAATGTTTATTCTGCCTATGTACTTTCACTCATAAATCTTTCTCACATGTTTCTCTTGCATCATGTTTAACTCCTCTTCAATTTGTACACCAGTAAGCTTTGGGAATTTAAATTACTCTCATGCTGTAAGAATGATAGCATAAAAAGCCAATCAATGAATTTGAGACACTTACTCTATCATCTGATAAATAACCCCATTGTTTCACATTACTGACATTTTTTGAAGATCATAATCGAAAATTACTGAATAGTCAAGGTCCAAAGATATATTTTTAATAAATGATCTTTGCATACGATTCTCCACCAAATTACAAATCTACATAACTTTCAAATGTTTTGAGAATTTTTTTTTAAATTTGGGGAGCACTTGATCCATATCAAATCCCTAATCCACAACCCAAAAAGAGAATGAATCTCAAACTGATGGTGCTTTAACACATCAAACCAATGATTGCCAATCATATTTTTAGCTCACATAATAAATCCTTTACCAATTCTAGATCCTCCCCAAAAGTGATAAATTGGTGGAATTCCCACTCTTATGAATTTCAAAAAAATTAAAAACAGATAAATATTCAGCAGGTCATTGGATATCTATTTCATAGCATATTCTAGATTATTAAGCAGTGTTCGGTAATGCTACAAATCACATTCTCAGTGCTCTATTCTGTAGTTCCCCACACACACAAAATAGAAGATTGAGATGCACTTAAGGCATCTGGTAATTCAGAGAAAACATTTTAAATCAAATGTGGGAGAAGCAAGAGAGAGATCAAATAAAAAAGACTATCTATACTTAAATGTAATTAAAGTGAATTTGCTTTCAAGTGAAAAAATGGAAATAGTTGCAGTGAAAGACTTTTCACATATTTGCTTCTAAGAGGTTTTTTTTTTCCTCTCCCTTTACCCAGACAACAGAACCTTCTTTGACTCAAAGATCTGATATAAACAGATATTTTGGTGTGACTTTAAGTCAATGTGGTCTTTCAAGGGAGTATTTGTGTCTTAATCCCCATTTCTCTTATCTTCAAGTGTGGAATTTAAATCTAGATCCTTTAAGGGAATTGCAATTGCCCGAGAGCAAGTAAGGAGAATTCAGGTAAACTGGGAGGGGGAAAGGGCTCCCTAGTTATACCTGAAATCAAACCAATTGGCTGCTACCTCTTATTTGGACTTGCAATTCAACACCAACTGAACCAGAAAAGACCCAAGAGTTTAGGAAAATAAATCTGTCCGAAGTGTCAACCAAGTATTAACCCCTTTGTATCTGAAATGTAAGTTGGAAAATACCTGCCCATATTTATTTTCTAATACATGACCATTATATTCCTGTTAGTAATCCCACACTTACAGGTAAAAGGATGAGAAGAAACATACAAATGGAGGCTGCATTCATTTTCCAAAACTGTGCTCCAATACTTCTACCATCTCGTTCTAACAATGGCTTCCATGAGTACTCACCCTTTGGAAGCCTAGCACATGTTTATTTATTTATTATTTATTTATTTATTTGTTTGTTTGTTTATTTATTTATTTTAAAGAGTAAAAATAGCAGAAACAAAGACAGAACAAAACAGTAATAAGTAAGAGTACATATAGTAAAGAATTTCAAAACAAGAAAAATTTAACAATGATTGCATTACATATTTTCATCATTAAATCAGTATAGATCAACAGACATATGTATGTAAGACTGATCAAAGAATTAAACATTAACACTTTCAATAAACATTAATTTTTTTAACTCTTCCAAATGCATTTTGTATTTAAATCACTCTTCTAAAAAAAATCATACGGGTTGAGAATATAGAAAACGCAAGGTCCTGAGGTTGATTCCTGGTACTGCCCAAAATTTATTTATTTATTTGTTTGTTTGTTTATTTATTTATTTATTTATTTATTTATTTATTCTTTTGAGTCCTTACACTAGGGAGACTATATGATATTTGCATATGTAGGTCTGGCTTATTAGTATATGTTCAAGATATATCCAAATATATTTAAAGTCTTCTAGTTTATCATTCCTTATAGCTGAGTAATATTCCATTTTATGAAAATACAACGTCTTTTTCAACCATTGTTCAGATGATGGCCATTTTGGTTGCTTCTAGGATTTGGCTATCACAAATTGTGCTGCTATGAACATTAGGTGCACAGATATCACTATGATATGATGTTTTCAGTGCTTCTGAGAAAATTACCAGTAGGTGCATAGCTGGATTGAATGATCTTTTCCAGTTTTCATTTTTAAGGAGTCTCCACAGTGCTTTCCATAATGATTGCACCGGTCTACATTCCCACCAGCAGTGGAGAAGTGTTCCTTTTTCCCTACAGCCTCTCCAACATTTGTTGTTTGTTGATTTCTTTACAGTAGCCATTCTTTCCGGAGTGAGATAGTATCTAAGTGTTGTTTTGATTTGCATTTCATGAGTGGCTAGTGATGTGGAGCATGTCTTCATGTATTTATATACTTGTTGAATTTCTTTCTCTGAGAAGTGTGTGTTCATCTCACATGCCCATTTCGGGACTGGATCTTTGAATTTCGGGACCCTAATGATTTTTAGCTCTTTATAAATTCTAGATAGAAGACCTTTGTCTGAATATTTTTTAGTTAAAATCTTTTTAAAACTTGTGGGTTGTCTGTTCACTCTGTTGGTAATTTCTTTTGACATGAAAAAGCTTCTCAGCCAGAGGAGGTCCCATTTGTTGATTCTGTCGAGTGTTAAACGTGCGTTTTGATTCTTGTCCATGAACTCTTTGCCTACCCCAATGTCTTAAAGATTTTCTCTGACTTTCTCTTCTATAAGGTTCAGGGTTTCTCTTTTAATATTTAGATCTTTAATCCATTTTGATTTTAGTTTAGTGTATGGTGATAGACCTTTGTCAAGTTTCAGTTTTCGACATGTGAAGAGCTAGTTTTTCCAGCACCAGTTTTTAAAGAGGCTATCTTTCTTCCAGTAAACATGTTTGACCCCTTTGTCAAAGATGAGGTGGCTGAGTATGTTTATATTTGCTTCTGTACCTTCTAATGTATTCCACTGATCCTCAGTTCTATATTTTTGCCAATACCATGTTGATTTTATCATGGTAGCACTGTAGTTTAATTTTAGGTTAGGCATTACAATACCTTCTGCCTTACCTTTATTGTCCAGGATTGCCTTTGCAATTTTGGGTCTTTTTGGTTCCAAGTAAATTTTAGGAGAGACTTCTCCAGTTCTGTGAGGTATGTTGCTGGTATTTTGATAGGAATTGCATTAAATTTGTATAACAGTTTAGGGAGTATGGCCATACAATGTTGGTTCTTCCTATCCAGGAGCAGGGAGTATCTTTCCATTTTCTGAAATCCTCTAGGATATCTGTTTTCAGAGTACTGTAGTTTTCATTGAAAAGCTCTTTTAATTCTTTAGTTAGGTTAATTCCTAAGTATTTCATTTTCTTCAGTGCTATCATAAAAGGTATGATTTCTCTAAATTCTCTCTCCATGTGTTTGTTGTCTGTATAGAGGAATGTCATTGTCTTTTGTGTATTGACATTGTAACCTGCTATGCTACTGAATTTGTCTCCTAATTCCAGTAGCTTGTTAGTAGAATGTTATCTGAAAATAATGATAATTTAATTTATTCTTTACCTGATTGTATTCTTTCTTTGTCTTGTCTAATGGCTGTAGTTAATGATTCCAGAACTCTATTGAATAGGAGTGGTGATAGAGGACATCCTTGTCTTGTATCAGATTTGAGAGTAAAAGGCTTCAGTTTTTCCCATTTAGAATTATGTTAGCTGTTAGATTATGGTAGATAGCTTTCATCAGGTTGAGGTAGAGGCCCTCTATTCCAATTTTCTGTAGTACTTCGAATACGAATGAGTGTTGGACTTTGTCAAAAGCCTTTTCTGCATCAATTGACACAAGCATGTGATTTTTGCCTTTGCCTCTATTGATACAGTGTTTCACATTTATAGATTTGTGTATATTGAACCATCCTTGCATTCTTGGGATGAATCCTAACTGGTCATAACGTATAATCTTCTTGGTGATTTGTTATATTCTAGTGGAGAAGATTTATTCAGGATTTTTGCATCTATGTTCACAAAAGAAATTGCCCTATAGTTCTCTTCTTTAGTTTCATCTCTCTCTCTCGTTTTGGAATCAGTGTAATACTTGCTTCTAGGAATGATTTTGGGAGGATTGTTTCTTTTTGAATTTCATTAAAGAGTTTGAGAAGTATTGGGATTATGTCTTCTATAAATTTCTTGGAGAATTCAGTGGTGAATCTACCAGGTCCTGGACTTTCTTAGTTGGTAGGCTTTTTATTGCATTTTGTATCTCATTGGCTGTTATTGGGTTGTTAAGAGTTCTTATATCTTCTTGATTCAGTTTGGGCCATTTGTAGCTTTCTAGGAATCTGTCCATTTCATCTGTGTCTTCAATTCTGTGAGAGTAGAGATTCTCAAAGTAGCTATTTATTATCCTCTGAATCTCTGTTGGGTCTGTAGTAATTTCAACCTTTTCCTTCCTTATTGCTTGAACTTGCATCCCTCCTTTCCTCTTTTTGATGAGGTTAGCTAGGGGCTTATCAATTTTATTTAATTTCTCAAAGAACCAGTTTTTTGATTCATTAATTCTTTCTATTGTTTTCTTTGTCTCATTTGAACTGATTTCTGCTCTAAACTTTATACTTTCCTGCTGTCTTTGGGCTTTGGATTTCTTTTGCTCTTCCTTTTCTAGTCAGTTTAGGTGTTGTATTATAGTATTTATTTGTTCCCATTCTGTCTTCTTACTATGTGTGTTCAGGGCTATAAATTTCCTTCCAAAAACTGCTTTCATTGCATTCCATAAATTCTGGTAAGTTGTGTTTGAATTTACATTAAATTGTAGATTTTTTTAAATTTCTTGTTTAATTTCATCTGTAACCCACTGATTGCTGAGAAATATGTTGTTTAATTTCCACATATTTCGGGGGTTCTTGTGGTTTCTTGTGTCATTTATTTCTAATTTTATTGTGCTGTGGTTGGATAGTATGCAAGGGATAATTTCTGTTTTCTTGCATATTCATTAGTATGACCTATGGAGTAACATGTGGTCTATTTTAGAAAATGTCCCATGTGGAGCTGAAAAAAATGTGTATTCTGAAGTGTTTGGGTGGAACATTCTGTGTATGTCCACGAAGTCCAGTTGTTCCAGGTTCTGGCTCAAGTCTGCTACTTCTTTGCTAATTTTTGTCTGCTTGACCTATCTTTTGGGGATAAAAGGATATTAAGGTCTCCTGTTAAGATTATGGTAGGATATGAGATTTTTCATGTCCATTAAAATTTGTCTTATAGAACTTGGTGCTCTCATGTTGGGTAGGTACATACTTAAGTGTTACCTCTTCATCTTGAATTTTTCCCCTAAGCAGTGTGTAGTGGCTTTCTTTAATTCATTTGACCAAACTTGGTTTGAAGTTTAGAGTGTCTGCAAACAAGATTGCTACCCCTGCTTTTTTCTGAGATCCTGGAGCATGTAGTATTGTTTTCCACCCTTTAACTTTTAGCCTATGAGTTTCTTTGTGAATCAAGTGTGTTTTTTGTATACAACATATGGTTGGATTTTGCTTCCTTATCCACTCTGCCAGTCTATATCTTTTAAAATTGGAAAACTGAGTTCATTTACATTGATGGTTATAATTGAAATGTATTGATTTATGATTGACATGAGTTTTACTTAATACTGTTTACCTCTTTTTCTACTGTGTTTAATTGGTTGCCCTATTTGGTGGGTACTTTCTGTTCTCATTTGTTGAGTTCGGGTCATTTTACTAGCTCTCTAAAATTTTTTTAGTATACCTTGTAGGTTTGCCTTTGATGTCATGAAATTCCTTAGTTGTTCTTTATCATGGAAGTATTTCATTTCTCCTTCATACTTGAAGGAGAGGTTTGCTGTATATAGCAGTCTGGGCTGGAATATGTTTTCATGGAGGACTTGAAGCACTCTGCTCCATGCTTTTCTTGACTTCATGGTTTTCCTGTAAATGAGATCTGTTTATTTTCTCTAGAAGCTTTAGTATACTATTGTTTTGCTGAATTTCTGGAATCTTGACTATTGTAAGTCTGGTTGTGTTTTTAGTCAGGTTGATGTTAGTTGGAGTTCTGTAGGCTTCAGTTTCCTGAATGTCTAATTGCTTTCTCAAAGTTGGGAAATTTTCTACTATTATTTCTGCTCATATTCTTTTTATATCATTTGTGTTGACTCCTTCTTTCTCACTAATTCCTATTAATCTCACGTTGTTCATTTTTGCATCATCTTGCAGATGTTGAATTATTTTTTCCTGCATCCTGGTTGTTTTTAAGAGATCCTTTCTTGCCTTTTCACTAGCTGTAACTGTGTCTTCAAGATCTGAGACTGTATCTCCACTCTGGTTCATATGGTGTTGCAAGCTTGTGATTGAGATTTTATTTTCTTGTATCTCTTTGAAACTGTTTCATGCAATCTATTTCTTTCCTGTATTGCTCAATCATGGAATCCGTCATTTTTCTATTCTCCTCTAATTTTTTATCAATGTCTTCTTTAGTAGTACTGAAGTCTGTCATAGTTAACTATTCTCTCTCTGGTTCAGATATTATTTCTTCTCTGTTCTCCTCGCTACCTTTCATAGTTGTTCACCTACTTTAGATGCTATGAATTTAGAGAGGTCTTTTTTAACTTCAGAGTTTACTTCTGCCCTGGTTTCCTCTATACGTCTCTGCAGTTGTTTTTTCACTTCAGAGTCTATTAATTCATGCATTTCTTTGTTTACTTCACATGTTATTTCTGATCTGAGTTGCCTTATACTTTTTTGCACTTGTCTGTCTACCTCAGAAGCTATTGACTCAGAGATTTCATATGCATGATTCCATTTTCTTATAAGATAGTGTCTCCTATATCTGTTACAGGCGGGCTTGGCATCTGAGATTGCATTTTTCTCCCTGTCTGTATCCTTCTGTATAGCAGTGACCTTTGGTCCAGGACTGCGTGCCCATGGGTTAGTCGTTCAGTCCAGGCTGCTGGTCGGCTGAGCTGCTTGTAGGCCATAGGAGGGAGGTCTCACTCACTTAGTGGACCTCACTGCTAGATAGGCTAACCTTGCATCAGGCCAGAGATCTGACTCATGTGGCAGACATGGTGCTGGATAGGCTATGCTTGTGTCTTGCTGAAGGTCTGACTCACATGGCAGATCTAGCTGCTTGGATAGTCTGTACTTGCCAGGGGCCAGAGGAGGTCTGACATGGCAGGCCTAATGCTGGATAGGCTGAGCTTGTGGTGGGCAGGGGAAGGTCTCAAGTGGCCTGAAGTCTCAGGCGGGCCTGAGGAGGTATCAGGAAGCAGGCCAGAGGTCTCAGGTGGGCCGGAGCAAACCTAATACATTTTAAGGCACAATTTGGATAGAATCCAAATGTAGTAATAAGTAGAACCTCCAGAGTATTTCCAAATAAACTTTTAGATTTTTAAATAGTTGTCCATGTAGTGTATTTCTTCTTTGATTGGATTCCTGTCTGCTTTTTTTGAATCAGGGCAATACTAATTTCCTTTGACTTCATAAAAGGCTTGAGGAATATTGGTGTCAAATATTCCCTAATGATTTTGTGTCGGCAGTGCATCCATCCATACTTGAAATTTTCTTAATTTGTAGGTTATTACTGCTTCAATTTTATTGTGCTATGGGATTTTTAGTGTGCTATGGGCTTTTTAATCTTCTTGGTTCAATTATTATAGTTAATATACATCTAGGAATCTATTTTTCTTATAAATTCTCCAATTTATTAGTTAATAGTCTTGCAAAGTAGTTGTTAATAATCATTTTATTTTTGGGGACCCAGCAGGATGGCTCAGTGGTCTAATGCGCCTGCTTGGGAAAGCTTGGGCAGCTTCAGGGACCGCGGTTCTATCCCCAGCACCACATGCTGCACCAGCCCTGCCCTTGGGGCGGGCTGAGCCAGCCATAAAGATGAGTGAATAAGCAAACAAAGGTTCTAAAACAAGAAAAAAATAAAGAAATAAAATAAAAAAATTCTTTTTAAAAAAAAATAATAATCATTTTATTTTAGCAGCATTCATTGCTTTTTTTCTGTTTGTTTCTAATTTTATTGATATAGGTCTTTTATTGATCAAATGGGCTAAGGGTTTGTCTCTTGTTTATTCTTTCAAAGAACAAACTCTTCAATTCATTGATTCTTTGTCTTTGGGGTATTTTTTTCCTGTTAATTTCATTGATTTCTTCTCTGATCTTTATAATTTTCTCTCTTGTACTACCTTTGTTTTGGGTTGTCGTTGTTTTTATGGGTTGCATCATAGGTTGTTTGAGTGAACTGTTTTTGTGATGTTATCATTCACAGCTATAAATTTTCCTCATGGGATTGCTTTCATTGTGCCTGGTATATCCTATTTTTTATTTTTATTTTTTTTTTGTTGTTGTTGTTTTTTATTTTAGGGAAGGGTCTACAGGATGTTCAGGCTATTACTACTAGATTGGACTCATAGTGATCCACCTGTTTACAACTGCCCAAGAGCTAGGATTACAGGTGCACACCACCACACCCAGTCTCAACTGCTATCTCAGCATGCCCTGGGGGTTGGGCCAGCACAGCAGGCCCGGGGTTTAAATACCTGCTCCCTGTACCTGCTTGCAGGTGCTTTATGGTATGTCATTTTGGCATTGCTTGTTGTAGGTGCTATGTCATATTTTCTGTAGCTCATTATTTAGTTAATAGTGTATTATTTAATCTCTATGTTCTAGTTTCATACTTTCTGTGTTCTTTTGTTATTGAATTCTTACATCATTGTTCTATGATGTGATAATGTACATAATACAGTTTTAATTCTTTAACATTACTTAAGCTTACTTTATTGGCTAGTATATGGTCTATTTTGGAGAGTTCCATGTATTGCTGAGAAGGTGTGCTCTGTTGTCGGATGACATACTCTGTAGATACCTATTAGTTGTATTTTTTTCAAAGGTTTTGCTAAACGAACAAAATCTTTCTTTATTGATTTTTATCTACTTGATGCATTTGTGACAATGACTTGCTAAGATCCTCCACTATAATTTTGTTAATATTTATCTAGTGTTTTATGTCCAGTTGTACATGTTCTATAAAGTGGATTGTACCATTGCTTGGGGCATTTTTTCTTCCCTGTACTTAGGACAGAGTCTACTGGGTGTACAGGTTCTCACTATGTAGATTGGACTTGTAGTGGTTCTGTTGTTAATAGTCTCCCCAGTGCTGGAACTACAGGTGTGTGCCACCATGCTCAATCTCAACTGCTGTCTCAGTATACCCCAGGGGCCAGGGCTAGCATCTCAGTCTGGAGATCAAACCCTGGCCACTGGGTCTGCCTAAGTAGGCATGTTAGTCCACTGAGCTATCAGTGTGGCCCCCACTATCAGACCAGACCCTATATTTTAAGAATAGTTATCTCTTTCTTTTGGATTGTTCCATTAACCAGTTTCTCCATCAATTTTGAAAGATAAATCAGCCAAGCTAAACATTGGACGTTTGTTTCTTTAGGGTTTGAAACACCTCACTCTGAGCTCTTCTAGCCTTTACTTTTTATGTTGATAAGTCAGCTATAATTCTAATGGGTTTACCTTTATAAATTACTCATTGCTTTTCTGTAAGAGCTTTTAGGATTCTGTTTTTGCATCATACTTCTGAGATGTTGAGGACAATGTATCATGGAGAAACTCTGCTCTACTTATGGCTATGTGGGGTTTGACGGGCGTCACTCAACTATATATTAATTTTTTCTCCCTTATTTAGAAATTTTGCTCCCATTGTTCAGTAAATAAGTTCTTGTGATTTTTTCTTGTCTTCTGATTCTTCACTAATTCCAGTTAATCTGTCTTTTAGGGGTCCTCTAAAAGCTTTTGGATTCTTTCTCAGTCTTTGGTTGGTTTTAAGGTATCTTTCATTAATTGGTCACTGACAACAGGTGTCTTCTAGTTCTGACACTATACTCACATCAGTCGTTTCTGCTGTCCATACTTTTGATAAAATTTTAATCTCTTGAATTCCAATTTGGAAACTTTTTATGATGGTCATTTACATTTTGCCTTATTGTGTTTACACTGTTAGAATTTTATCAGTAGTTTGTAAGGACTTGCTGTTTGTTATGATTTATGTTTAGTTGTCCCCCCAAAGCCTCATGCAATCATGGGGCATGGCTTCTATAGATTGAGACTTTGATTCATGATCCCTGGGATTGTGTTTTAGTACTGATGAGATTATCAGTCTGAGTATGTCTGAGACTATGGGTGTGGTCTAGGGAGGATATCCTAAGGCAGAGAGCCTAAATGTAGTATAAAGAGAGACACAGAAACAGAGTCAGGCTGCTGCTCTGCTGCCCTGTCTGGTTGACTGCCTCTGGCACCATCTTGTTGCTGTTCCACTGCCATGAACTGGATGCTTTCTGCTCTGTTCCACTCAGCCTTGGGCCAGCCAAATATGGACTGAGACTTCCAGTAACTGTGAGCTAAATAAATGTTTCCTTCCTTCATTTTGAATGTCCAGTAGTTGTCCCAGCAACGACAGAAGAGTAACTAAGACATTGTTTTGTTTATTTGGCCTATCATTTATTTGTTTGTCTCTTCTGTGAACTTTCTGAATGCCTTTTGATCTGTTTCATTATATCTTATCATTTCAAACAATTGACATGTGTGGTTTTTGGTGTGCTCTCTTTGATACCGCATGTATCAGCTTTGGCAGTGTTGGAGCTGTTGACAGCATTTTGCTGGCTTGTCTGTTCACATTTCTATTTTTTTGTTTCTTTGTTTTTGTGTGTTGAAGCTTGTAAATTGATTGTAGTTGAAAGCTTTGTTTCTAGTATAGAGAACTCTTTAGTTGATACTAACTTTTTGTAATATTTTCTGGATGTGGCTAACCACTGATGTTTAATTCTATCCCAGGAATAAACAGCCTCCATTTATTTGGGATGAGAGGTTGTGGTTTGTTTTGGCCCATACTCACTTCTTCAGGAATGGGGCACAATATTGTTAGTGACCCCATTAAAGCTAGAATTTGGCATCCTATGAAAGCCAATTAATAGCAATACCTATACTACCTGTGCTATAGAAAAAAAACAACAACAACAACAACAGCATAATTACAACAGCAAGGAAAACTATAGTGGCAACTCAGTGCACAAACTTAATTCTTTACAGGATTCTAGACTCAAAATTTATTCAGGTTGTCACTGATTTCTGTGACCAGAATCACGGAAAACATTAAATTCATGAACTGACATACTGCTCAATTGACAAACACTAAGGAACAGTAATGTACGTCCCATAACCATAGAAAAGAGATCTATAGTTATAGTATGAACACTGAAACAAATCAAATATTGAGCTACTATTGATCTACAATAAATGTCTTCTAAATTGACAACTTTACCTTTGCTAACAGTAGAACAGTATTCAACAGCATAAAGGAAACTAGCTATCTAGAGATTCATGATGCTTAGTAGTTACACTAGTACAGGTGGGGGAGGTAAGGAAGCAAAGAATATGAAAAGAAAACTCTTAAAAATTAGTCAATGGAATATGAGGAAGAAGAAAGAAAAGTAAAATGGGGTTCTATTGAGGAGTAAAAGAAAATAAATGGTGCTAGAAAAGTCACAGGAAAGAATAAACAATAAAATGAAAAAAGATAAACAGAGCAAACAAATGAAAGGTCGATAAGGATGAGAAAAAAGTTGAGAGAAGAGAAGCTAAAGTCGGGGAGGGGATGATTAATAGACTCTAATCCCCCCAAATCCCAATGATGGAAAGAGTAAGATAATAAAAAACATGTAAAAATCAAAACAGACTGTGTCAAAGAAAATATGCAGTGTTTTGGAATGGGTAATTTCTTTCCAAGGTCTGTAGTCTTGAGATCCAGGCAATCATTATTTTCTCCAGCCATTGGGTTTTTTTACATTCTTATACCAGAATGTCTTCTGTCTGTTCACTCTGACTGCAGCTGCAGTCCAAACCATGGTGTGTCTTTGCTTACGATGCTAGATAGGAAATACAATCATCCTGAGGGTCTCTTTGGTTTTAAGCAGTGGAGTGGGGATGGATAGAACATTTATGGTAGACTGTTGGGCTTGATGCTGACACTACAGTCTGTTGTTCCCTTTTCTCTCTCAGGCATTGTCCTAAGTCCAGGATTTGGTCTGTTGTTTAGCTCACGCCAAGCGTAGCTGGTCACATGTTTGTGTCAGGGCTCCACACTTTTCACCTGGCCTTGCTTGCCCTTGTAGCAGGGGCACTGCACTTCCTGCATGAGCTCATGGAGGGGACGTGTGTCTTTAACTTTTGAATGTAGTCAAAATATAGGAGTGATTTTTAAAATTATTTTCTTAAGAATTTTTTTTTTTATTTTGAAGAGTAAAAATAAGATCAAGAAATACAAAAGTAAAGCCAAAAACAGGATAGCATATAGCCATACATACATTACAGATTGTCAAAGTAAAGATATTGGATTAACAGTGATTGATACATTATTTTTAATCATCAAATATGCTGCTCAAATTAACAGATATGTAAGATGGGACATGTGATTGAATATTACCATATGCCTTAAAGAAATCTTAAATTTTTGTTCTCATTTTACTTTATTACCCTTTTAAAATACTTTAAAGTATATTATAATAATTAATATGATATAAGAAATAGTACATAATTAAAAGACCAAGATGACAGGCATTTCCAGCATGGTTTTACTATTACACATTGCCGTCCTGGATGTAGTTTCTTAGTTCACAGATACTGACATATAATCAGCTTGAGAATTCTACCCATTAAATGTTATTTTCAAAAATCTGATAGAAATTCTTAGGACTATTGCCTTATCCATCTTTTTAAATTTTTTTATTCATTTTAATGAGAAAAAAGATAACACAGCAATGAAACACTTTCAAAACAAGTTAGTAGGATGGTTACAACTAATACCATGCATATGGTTGTCTTTATAGTAGTTATTCAGAGGAAAAAGTGAAGACCAGGTATCTTGTCTAAACAATATTACTACAAACTTTATTCTCAATGAACTAAGACAAAGTACCTATATATCTATTCTACATATATGTATCCTTGTGTATACATATATATTTTTTTCTTTTTAAAGTTTCTAATATGAGGAGAAAAATATACCATGTCTTATAAGTAGATTGTAAGTCAGAGATACAGTATGAATCATAAAACAAAAAGTATAAAAAATATTCAGAAAAACTAATTAAATATTAATTAATTAAAATTAAATTAAATATTTCAAAATAACATTCCAAAATTCAAATCAAATCATGATTTCAACTTAGAGGCCAGAGTGTTATGTATCATATGTATGAATCTGTCATCAATTCAGAGTACTCGCATAGTATCTGAATAGGTGAATATATACAAAGATATCAACTAAGAAAAAGTTTCCATAGTAGTAAAGAATTACTAAGAATAAAACATAACATAAATACTAGAATTGCAAATATATGACCACAACTTCTAACATTGTGGGGATAGGATATCACATAAAGTTCTAGTATGTCATGTACATGGACGATGTCTATGGTGTTTACTAGTAGCCAGGTGTCACTTGTGGGACTAAGCTACTACTATTTCCTTGATATCCACCCTGTAGACCCAGACAGAATCATGACTCATTGGTTTCAGGAGAACTCAATTTGTAGCATATGCTGATGGACATATTCTGCTTCGGTATACAAAAGAATAGTTGAAAGATTGTTTTTGTATACCTCTTTTTCTCCTGTTTTTAATTATTTGCCCTATTTTGTGGGTTCTTTCCATTCTCCTTCATGGAGTTGTAGTCATTTTGATGCTTCTCTAGAATATCTTTTAGTTAACTATGCAAGGTTGACTTTGAGTCATGAAATTCTTTAGTTGTTCTTTATCCTGGAAGTATTTCACTTCTCCATTAAACTTGAAAGATAGTTTTGCAGGGTATAGTAGTCTGGGCTAGAATTTGTTCTCTTGCAAGACTTGAAGTACTTTGCTCCGTGCTCTTCTTGATTTGATGGTTTGTAAAGAGAAATCTGTTATTATTCTAATAGGTTTGCCTTTAAATGTGATCTGTTTCTTTTCTCTATCAGCTTTTATTGTACTATTCCTGTGCTTAATTTCTGGGATCTTGATTATTATATGTCTGGTTATGGTTTTAGTTGGGTTGATGTTTCTTAGAGTTCTATATGCTTCAGTTATGAATGTCAAATTGTTTCTCCATATTTGGGAAGTTTTCTGTTATTACTTCTGTCCATATTCCTTTTATATCATTTGTATTGACTCCTTCTTTCTCATTGATGCCTATTAGTCTTCTGTTGTTCATTTTTGCATCTTCTCGCAGATGTTGAATTATTTTTTCTTGAATCCTAGTTTGTTATTAAGAGATCTTTTCTTATCTCTTCACTAGCTGAATGGTGTGTTTAAGGTCTGAATATCTATTTTCACTTTCATTACACAGTTGTGCGAGCTTGTGATTGAGGTTTTAAGTTCCTGTATAGCACTTTGAATTTGCTTCATACATTCTATTGCTTTCCTATATTGCTCATTCAAGGAGTCCATCATTTTTCTATTGTCCTCAATTTTTTTTATCATTGTCTTTAGAAGCACTTAGTACTTCTTTTATTATAGATATTATTTCTTTTCTTACTTCAGAAATTATTTCTGGTCCGATTTCCTCTATGCCTTTCTGCAGTTGTTTCTTTACTTCAGATGCTATTTTTTCAGAGATTTCAGGTGTGTGATTTTCAATTTCCTCTCTGGTATTGTCTCCTGTATTTGTTCTGTGTGGGCTCAGGGCCTCAGAGTGCATTTTGCTCCTTCTCTTTGTCATTTTGTATGGCCCTACCTTCTGACTTTTGGTTTGGAGCTTTAGCAGCATTCTTACCTTAGCACCAGGTCTGAATCTACCAAGTTCAAAGTTGTCCAGGTGGGCGCAGCTTGGGTCTGGCTTCTGAGCTCTACTTCTTCTTGTTGCAGCCCTTGGAGGTGAACCTGCTGTGCCACTCTGGCAAGATGTTCTGCTCCTGGATCAGCTGGGTCGGTCTTGTTTCTAGTCTCTCTACAGGAAGTTCTGCAGCAGTTTTCCATACTGGGAGCACTGGGCCTGGTTTCTGGGTCAAATGAGTTTCCTACAGGGTGGTCTCACTCACATGCTGGGCCTGATTTCTGGTCCAGTGAGTTTCCAGCAGGCCCAGGGAGGTCTCACTCACGAGCAAGGCCTGGGCCTGGTTGCTGGGTTGAATGAGTTTCCAGCTGGCGCCTAGGAGGCATTTTTAGTGCAAGTACATTTTCACATGATGGCTTCTCATTAAATTCTCACACATTATTTTCCTCATTTTACATTTTCTACATTATGAATCACTTCCCTGCAGTTTTGCAGTTGCCATCTTATTATAGATGGAGATAAATTTTGAACCCACAGCTCACAATTTTAGCTGTAGTATATAAGGTGTTAAGGATATTAAAATGGATTGTAGTGCTTACTTATACAAATAGGAACAAATGAAAGACAGTCTGATCAGACCATGTATAGCAAATAGAAAATACAACATGTAAGTTAGATAAATGGTAAAGAAAATCACGTACTTGATATCTAGAAATATCACGTCTACGGTGATTTTAGAAGTTATTCTGGAGCAATTCTCCACTGCACTGCAGCAGATAGAATCTTGCTGAAATGAGAAGCTCCATGTGTTTTAGCAACAAGTCCTATACGAGGAATCTGGCCTTTCAGCCAGCTTTATCTGTCATCTGTGTACCCTTTTGTGCAGGCCTAGCATCCTCTCTGTCCCATCTTCAACTTCCTAACGTAAAAGAGAACGAGCCAAGAGTCTCGCTAAGTTCAGTGTCTAGTTATAAATAATGGTAAGATGTATTTCAGTAACTTAGGCTTTTGGTTTAGTGCCAGATAAAAGGCAAAAAAGGAAGCCAAGTTATATTAATATTTGTGCCAGTGGCTTAAACAAATGACTATTTATAGTTAAGTATAGCTATTTAAGTTTATATTCTTCCTAAGTATTTACCAAATCTCTTTTACTTATGGCAAATTGTTTAATTTATCTTACATTCACTATACATTATGGAGCTCAGTGGCCATACAGGGAAAGAAAGGGTTTCAGAGGCATGCAGAGCATATGTGAATGTCCTACCCTAAGGGGGGTTAGGTACTTTTTTGAGCTGCAATTCCCTCACCTTTGGATTAGTATTGTATTTTAAGGATTGTGGTGAAGAACAGTGTAATAGATAATGAGAATTAACCCAAAGACTGCCAACTGACAGAAATGTTAACAAGCGGCAGACATTACCAAGTGGAACCCTAAAGAGGGGTTAATGGAGAGGGTTTAAGAGTTGAGCAACAATCTGTGTAGATTTTAGACAGAGAGAAAAAGCCAGGCAAGTGTCCATTTTCTTGGCTTTATGGAGATTTCAGGATGGAAGTATGCCAAAAATAATCTACAGGGAGGTAGACGACAAAAAGCATAAAGCAAAAAGCACAGTAGAAGGCAGATAAATGTGTAAGAAAAAGACTAAACTGAGAGGAAAAGTATTTTGATTCAAAGTCAAGTATGTGCCTGATAAGCCATGACCCTTCCCAGGCAAGGTAGATGGGGGTTGTAGAGTTTCAATGTGATCCTAGAAACATACTGGATTCTGGTTTATTAATTCTTAGTGTACAGTCGATGGCAATTTTAAAACATAATAAGACTTGAACTACTACAAGAAAACTGTTTCAAATAAATATGTTTACTTTAAAAAAGAAATGGGTCCACATGTTCTGTTTCCCACTAAGTAAAAGCAGACACCAAAGAGGAGGAAGTTCCCTCGGTCCCCAGGGCCTTTTATTCCCGAGTAACTGCTCTGTGGGGTCGTCAAGGGCACCTCACATGGCAAAAGCATTGCTTTGTTCTTCAGAGACTACAGTGAATGATGAAATCTGTACAGAAAATATATTGAGTGAGAAATGTTGCATGTAACATTCATAGGTCAATTAATCTAAACTGCTTATTGATTAATATAGCCTCATTTTGCCCCATCCTCTGACTTAAGATTTCTTTTTTTTCAAAGATTATACAGTTTCCAAGTTACACTTTCACAGTGCTACCTTTCTGTAGAGTTTCTTTCCCTGAAATTATAAGCTAAGTGTTCGTTTTCTATCTCTAGACATTCCATACCAGGTTCCCTATGGTACGCCTTTTGTTTATATCACATACTTAGTCTTTTGTTGCCTTTCCCCTCATCATGTCATAAACTCCTCCAGCATAGGAAATTTGGTTTATTATTCTTTGATCATCACTATGGACAAGTACATATTGTTTTATGTTGAAAACAAGCACAATGTCCTGGGATACATATACTATGCTACAAAACTATACCAGAACCTCACAATTTTAGATGTTAAAGAATTGGGGAAAAAAAAACATTAGGAAGATTTACTTTATTGCCTCTCTCTAGAATAGCCCTGGGGTCCAGCAGAAACTTGGAGACCCACAGCAGCTACAAGATCAGACAATTGAGTCTTCACCATGCAGTTCATTTTCTAACTTTGTTTCAAGTTTCTCAAGCTTGTTCTTTCTTCTAAAACATACATCATCTTGTCACTAGATGAGATTTAACAAACCTGCCTTATTCAGCATCACAAATGTCATCTGTTTTAATTTTTTCTCCCCAATAATTTACTCATTTAATAAATATGTTGAGCATTCTCCATAAGAAAGTATTGAAAATAAAGCTTTCTATACCAGGAGCCACTAAGGAAGCAGGAAAAACAGTGTCTCCTTAAGTCAGGGGCAAAGTCCTGCTGTGCCCTAACTGCTTGACTTGTATTCTGGCATGCCCAGGACACTCAGTATTTAACAAATTACAGAAATAATTAAAAGGAGTATGCTATATAGAGGACAGATGCTGTGGATTGGGGTCAAATGGAAGGCAAGTGACAGAGTGACTGCAGAAAAGAGAGCATCATTATCAGTTTTTTAGTGACAAACAGAAATGTATTAAATTCAGAAAGGATGACTATTAATTGGATCACCTGGACAAAATGACAGATATGAAAGCATACAGCACCCAACACCTACAAAGTGAAGGATGAGAGATTTAATTTGACTTATGGTTCTATGGAATTCAATCCATGGTTGACAGCTCCAAGGCAGAACTGGATTGGCTCAAGAGACTCAGAGAGCAGGGCTGCTTAGATCACAGTGGCTAAAAAGCAGAAAAACACCATAGGGCTGCAGAGGAAAAATGCAGGGATTAGATATAGTAGCCAAGGTTGAGCCTCTATGATCCATCCAGATGTATTCAGAATTGGCTTTTCTAATCCCAGGATGGCTCCAAGGAAAACTGACAAGCTAAGCTTAAATGACTATAACTACATATATTCACTGCATAACTTTCATATAGACTCAAAAGTAAATACTAAAACCCAATATTTTAAATTAAGGTACTTTCCCACTTAGGCAGGATTTGCAAACACTGGTTTTGGTATCTTTTGTTCATCATATCCTGAGTTTCTACATAATATTTAAGGGCGCTGGATAATGTTATCTCAACACAAGGGAAAAGTGCGAGGCTGAGGCACTTTCCTTACTGCTGTGTGGGAAATGAGAAGGATCTTTTCAGACTACTTGAGAGACAAAGGGATCTGGACTCTATCTGATGACTGATAAATATAAAGACATAGAAATGGTTGGAAGCAGCAAGGCAGGGAAAGGTAGAAGAGAACTAGGTGTGAGCTGCTTTGCTATAAAAAGGAATGAGTGCTTCCTCTAGCCAAAAGGCATGACAGGAAAAGTGCCCAAGGTCCCTTTGAAAGGCACTCCATCCAAAATGCTATCTGTGAGGAAACAACGGGTTACAAAGCAACCTAACAAAAGGGTAGATTTCCAAGACCTGCAAGCTTAGGTATTGAACAGGAAGAAGGAAGGTGGCAGCAGATGTTTCCAGTGGAAGAACTTCTCTAGATGCCTATAAATATGGACCAAGAAGCAAATGCCCAGTGAGCGTCCATATAAATTCTGCACAACATCAGTCAAAGTCCTCTGCATGAGTTCCCTGATCTCTACCCAGCTAGGAATAAGCCTCAGCCTCAGCAAATAAGTAGTGATGAGCTGATAAAATTCAGATGAAAGAGTCTAGTGACTCCCCTTTCAAATCTTTTTTTTAAATCTTCTATTTATTTAATTATGGGTTAAATAATCACAGATTTGCAGTGCTCCCCCATCTCAGCTTACCCAGTGCTAGGATTACAAATGTGCAGCACCATGCCCGGTTTCAGTGGCCAGCCACGTGCAGTACCTAGGATGGAAACTGGGCCATTGCTTTTTGCCAGGCAGGCACTTAGACCTCAGAGCTATCTCTACAACTCCATCGGCTCCCTTTTTGAAGGCAGTACCAAGCTAAGGCAGAGGAAAGTCTGAATGAGAGAGTAGTTTGCAGCCTTATTATTATATTAAACATTCCTGTTGATAAATCTGGACTTTTAAGAAAATATTTCGTCTGAAAGAATTGTTGTAAAATGAAGTGACTATTGCAATCGGGAAGGGAGACTTTTGCAGAAAGGAGAACAATCAGACATAAAACTGCTATCTTATGGGTGAGGCCAACAGTAGTGGATCTATTGATGCAGGAAGAAAAACTGATCTTTTAACCTGAAAAACACTTGGATGAGTTCATGTTCTCTAAAACCAAAGAATGAATTTTAGGAATGAGATTGCCTGCGAAATTGTCTTTCTTTAGGGGTCTTATAGGAAAAAACCACGTGATAAGGCGGACCTAAGGTGAAACTAGGGGAACTTCCTTAGGTGGTCGTGAGGTGGGACAAAGTCATGGCCAACCAATGAGATTACAAGCATCACTGTTCAGGTAAAATTGATTTAAAAAAAATTATTTTATTTTATTTTTTATTGTTTCAGAACTTTTGTTTGTTTGTTTGTTTGTTTATTTTTATGGCCAGCTCAACCTGCCCTGAGGGCAGGGCTGGCACAGCATGTGGTGCCGGGGACTGAACCGCAGTCCCTGCAGCTGCCCAAGCTTTCCTAAGCAGGTGCTTTAGACCACTGAGCCATCCTGCCAGGCCCCTAAAATTGATTAAATCAGGAGTAAATTGGGAATCAAGTCACATAGCAAGCAGGCATGAATATGGAATAAGGGTTCTTTTTGTTGGGGGTTGAGTTCCTGACTCCTTTAGGCTCTTTTAGGGTGATGATTCTCATTTAGAGTATCAATCCCTGATACTTAACTTGAAGTGAGTGGGTGGCTGAATTTCTTTGCTCTTTTGTTTCAAGGTGTGGCCCACAGGTGCCTGCCCCTTGCAAAGCTGCATAGTCAAGTTGCTTGTGATATTGTCCTGAAAGGCCTGGCCCTATCTGACTGCCTATAACATTTCTATCTAATTTAACTGCCTACAATACTGTGACACAGGTACTGCAGCTGACTGTTTATATCTTCAAAAACTAGCCAGCCATCGTTGGGCTGTGCAAAGAATATTTCAGCTTAAGTAATAAACATGACTAAAAAGAATCTGTGTTAGCGGTGACCAACAGGGGAGATAGCTCCACCATCTAAGTGACTGCCTGGCAAGCACAAGGACCCAGGTTTGATCCTTAGTACCACATGCCATGCTGGTTCTGGAAGCCAGTGCACGCACCCTGGCCAGGGAAACTGGGTGTAGTGGTGGATGCCTGTAATCCCAGTACTGGGCAGGCTGAGAAGGAGGATCACTGTGAGGCTGAGCTGCATAGCGAGATCGAAACAATAAAATAATAATTAATAATAATAATAACAAATAAAATATACCAAGAATCTGTGTTAGCAAGTAAGTGGAATGAAAAGATGTTATAGACAAAGAGGTAGAGAATTTTGCCTTGAAGCCTGTCTATTGTCAATATGGGTTATATGTAGCTTTGGCTAAGGATCCATCAAAATTTAGGTCTTGCAGAAACAGATGTATTTAATAGAAGTTCAAATTATCAGTTCAACTAAACACCTGGAAGTAAAAAAAAAAAAAAAAAAGTGAAAATTTTTAGTCTGTATCCGGTTTTATATAGGTAATCTAGGAGATATTCTTGAATATTCTATAAATCATATGGAGCAAGCAACTAGCCAAGTCTATGAAGAAAAAAAAAAAAAAGTGAGGAAATTTCTTTCTTAATCATTGGTTTCCAATAGCACATCTCAGTTAAACTTCAGTATAGTCAAGATTTTTTTTGTAGAATAAAAATAATAACTCTGAGTGGAGAGGATCAGAAAACTATGCCCCAAATGCATCCCAGGGCATGCCAAGCCAGCTCTCTAGATGGGCTTGCAAGGATGGCGCCTCAACAAATTCCTTTGGTTCCAGCTCATCTAGCGTAGCAGCTACATGTTTAAGATACTATTAAACAAAGCACTTCAGCATTTCTGGTAACCTAGAGTAAGTCAGGACCCCTGACCTCAGAGATCTCAAGAAATACAGCAAGAAACACTATGCTTATGCAAGCAGCCTTTTGAGTCTCTGACTTAGATGAATAAGAAACGAAGTCTGACACCCAGGGGCCTTTGTTTCAAGAAGAGTGAAAGGAAAGAAGAGAAGGGGAAAAGAAAGAAAAGGAGAAGGAGGCAGCTGAGGAAACATAAAAAGAACAAAAATGTATTTGTCATATGATGTATATTACAAGGTAAAAATGCATTACAAGATGCAGGAATTCAGAGGAAAGGGGGAGTTCTGTTGCTCGAGGACTTGTGGGAATTCAAGAGGAAAGAATGGGATTTTCTTCTGAGAGGCTTTCTGGAAGGAGGATGCAGCACTGACTCTGGTCCAATGTAGGATCAGAAAATGAAGAGAGCAGAGGCTGAGAAATTGTGCTCAGTGGAGACAAAAGCAAAGGTAATGGGAAGAGCCACGAGAGGACCTCGGCGGGGGCACACAAGTCTCTGCAGCAGAAGACACCGGGAGAAACAAAGATGGGGAGACCGAGCTTTCAAAAGGACAGCAAGACATGAATGCCAGATAGTAAAAACATCTCATGTTTCGTTATGCAACATGAAAAGGTAAGTCCTGGAAAATATCTGACAAGAAAATGGTACAATCAGATACGTGCTCCAAGAAATGTAACTGACATTACTGTATAAAAGGAATTGAAGACAGAGTACTTGAGCAAAAATACTGCATCTGATTGTAAAGTAGATCATGTTTTAACATCTGCTATCACCTTTCAACAATTATTTTCAGAAATAATCATTAAATGAAATAAATAATGATAGGCAGAAAATAAACGCAGCAATTACAGTTCTCTTTTCCGTAGCACTACAATATAATTATCTTTTCTGTGCCCTTGAATAACATTTTGACCATAGATTTTTCTGGCCCTTTCAGTGCCTAACTCTTTAGCTTTCAAACTCTTGATTATGTTGAAATTGTATCTGAGGCTTGTGCTATTGGAAAACACAAGTAATTCAGAAATTTCTTACATTTTTTGGTTCATAGAATTGGATAATTTTCTTGAGTTTGAACTCCCGTCCCACAAAAAAGAAAGAAAGATAGAATTGGCTAATTTTAAATTACAAACTATGCTACGTTATACTGTAGATATGTTGTAGCAAGTTGACAAGTTATTATTGACTAGGAATTCACAAAAATGCAAATATTTATTCATTTATTTATTTGTGTATTTATTTTTATGGTACCAGGAATTGAACTCAGGACCCTGCACTTGCCAGGCAAGTGCTTATTCTACTGAACTATCTACCCAGCGCAAGAGTTGTGAATTTTTTGGGGGTCGGGGGCTCACTCAGACTGCCTTAAGTGTGGGTTAGGAAAAGCTTATGGAGCTGGGGATCAAACGCTCGTCCCTAGCACTTGACTACTTTTGCCAAGCAGGTGCTTAAACAACTGAGCTAACCAGCAGGTCCCCAAACAATGCCAATTTTAGTAAAGTTGCTGGCACAAGATTCCTAATATAAACTATAGTGTTCATATTCACTGCTATAGCTAACCACTATGTACATACATGTATCCTCTGATTTTAAAAAATACTTCAAAATAATAAACATTGAATAGAATTAGAGACGTTTAAAATAAGATAAACTTTTTAATGTCTTCAGAATTTATACTAACATAGAATTTTTAGAAAACCATCCTGTTATTGACATTATTTAGAGTTATAAGTGTAGGATGTAATAGCAACCAAATGACTCTTTAGATTATCTTTTCAGTGTGACTTGTAAATTCCCTATGAGTCAAAACGGACTCTGCTGTTATTTGTAACCTAGGTGATGGTTTCCACTGTTCCGTGTGCAAATCCTCCACAAAACGGTAGAGAAAATGGTAACTGGCATTTTATTAATGCAACATGCCAAGCGGGATGTAATGATAACCCTTCAAAGAGATTATCATTTTGTCATCTTAAGATGAATAGTAGGAAAATTTTCCAAAAATTACACACCAAAGTAGGTGTTGAAATTGACATGCAAACAGAAGTTTCTAACTCAAAAGCATATACAGTACTACCTTTTTACTCCCACACTCTTTCTTGATGGAGCGTGAAGGGGAGGAAAAGTTTAGGTGATCTGTACTTGGGCTTCAATTCTGGCAGCCTCGGGGTAAGGGAGAGAAATGGCAGAAGGGTGACAGTGGAAGGCCAAAGTGAACAAATATGACAATGTGTCTGACACAGGAACAAGAGATGATGAAATCCAAAATCCTGACAAAGAGAAATTCAGACAGTTATTTAAGAAACCAATAATTAGCAGCATGTCCAAACTGACTAGAATCACAAGGTGATAGAGAAAAGGCTGTGTTCCTGGACTCTTCATAGAGAGATATCTGCTATGCAAAGTGGATATGTCAATAATATTTGTGTTTGATAAAAGACACTATCGAAAAGTAATTGTTTTTCACACAGCCTTCAGAGAATGGTGATTCTGTAGCCGTATAACTTCTGCTTTACTAAGTAGGAAATGGAAACTGTGAGGCAGAGCTGAATTACTCAAGGCAGCCAGAAAGAGTCCAAGGCAGCTGTAATTATTCAGTACTATGCATTCTGCATTCATCTTATAGGCCAATGCCCTTCTAAATAAGGAAGAAAAATGTGCTCGAAGCATCATCAGATTACTAGCTTTCCAGTTCTACCTGTATTGGAGTACAACTAAAAGGTAAAACTACTTAAAAAAAGAGATAGATTAATAGATGATAGGTAAGTAGATAGATGATAGATAGATAGATAGATAGATAGATAGATAGATAGATAGATAGATAGATAGAAATATAGAGAGACAGACAGACAGACAGACAGATAAAACAAAAGAAGAGCAGGTTTGCAAGGATCAATCCATACAGCCATATATGTGGATTTACACGCAATTTTACGACACTCTCTTCATACCATTTGGGTTAAGGGCCTTTGTCCTGGTAACATGCTGCCCTGGGATAGTTCTTGCAGACACGTTTCCTTTCTTATGTGGATAGGGTCTTGCTTCTTTTCTTCTCTTACTATTCCCCCTGGCCTTTATAAGCAAGAATTGAGTATGTGTTGTTTGCCTTTCCAGCCAAATCCTGACTGTGTTCCCATGGATTGCCACAGGCCACCTGCAGGGCGGAAACTGCACTCGTGGCAGCTGCCACCGTGGGGCAGCAGGAGATCCCTCCTGCACATCCCAGGGTATCATCGGGCTTCAGTTTTAGGACTGAACGCTTGTTAGGTGTGGATTTTTAATTAGATTTTATAAATTTCTATATGGGCATGCTAGTTTTATTTGCCTTACCCTCAAATCTATATAGATTTTTTTTTTCTATTTCTATTAGACACATAAAGAAATATAGGTAGTATGTGTCATAGTCTTTGGTGACATATGCCAATCTGGTTAAGTAGTTTATATCAATAATTAACAGGATCCTAAATCACTTGAAGTTTGAAAAGTTACCTCTTTTCCACAGCTTAAGAGTTGTATTCTACTTTTAGTCACTAATAGTGAATATTTGCGGAGCTCGTACATTCCATGCGCAGTTTCAGATGCTATCCATAACACTGACTCATTTACTTCTCAGGACTCTTGAAGGCAGCTTTCAATTTCAACCTTTTTTCTGATAAGAAAACTAATGAGAATGTAAAAAAGATTGTGTAAATAACAAGGGATCTCTGGACTTGAACAAAGGAGATATTATTGCTTGTGCCCCGAGTCCATGTGTCCATACTTTTTGTTCATAAAATCAGAGAAAGATTCTACAACAATAAAATTCTACTAACAATGAAAACATAATTTCACAATTAAAAGATAATAAATTCTACCGTTACACCATGAAAGTTTGTGAATATCAGGATGATACGATGGACCTACAGAAATCACCCATTCAGATGATCTATCAAGACTCATCTTTGAAACATGGAGCAAACTAAGAAAGAGAAGAGAAAACAACTGTGAAAGGGGGGAAGACCCTAAAAGAGGAGCAGCAGGTTTGCAATCAAGGATCACCATAAAGAAACAGTAGGGGTGTGGTAATCCCAACAGAGCTCTGAATGCACAAGTCTTTAGTTTAGAGCTTTGTCAAACTATCCAGA
The DNA here is from genome assembly GCA_004027025.1 of Myocastor coypus. Lineage (NCBI taxonomy): Eukaryota > Metazoa > Chordata > Mammalia > Rodentia > Myocastoridae > Myocastor > Myocastor coypus. The sequence goes on along the minus strand of PVJA010019601.1, from coordinate 349 downwards.
GAGCTGCATTTAAACTTTGTTCCACTACAGAATTGAGGAGATTTCTTTACTGTTTGGTTCTGCAGCCAGAAACCTGAATATCAGCTTTGAGTATCTGATTCAATAGTGTTCATTTGAGAAGTTGGATTGAGTTTCTGCTAACAGAGTTTATTTAGGGTAAGCCTATTTTTCAATCATAAAGTAAAATAAAAATTATCCATACCATTTAGCAGCAAAATCCTTTGAATTCACCTCCCAAGTAAAGCTGCAACATATTTCAATTTTGCTTTCTAGTATGTCAGTCTGTCTCTAAAAAGGCAAGGAAAGGAAATGAAAGGAGAGGAAAGGAGAGGACAGGAGAGGAGAGGAG
>PVJA010019600.1:0-38191 GCA_004027025.1 Myocastor coypus | reverse complement strand
AGGAAGGAAGAAAGAAAGAAAGAAAGAAAGAAAGAAAGAAAGAAAGAAAGAAAGAAAGAAAGAAAGAAAGAGAAAATGTAAAGGCCAGTTGGATTAAAGGGACTGCAAACAGGCACAGGAGCTGGGGGTTCAATCCGTAGGCCTGCAGTGCCAACCTCACCCCCAGGGCATGCTGAGACAGCAACTGAGACTGAGCATGGTGGCACATTCCTGTAATCCTAGCTCTTGGGAGGCTGTACACAGGTGAATCACTACCAGTCCTATCTAGGAGTGAAACTCTGAATACCCTGTAGACCCTTCCCTAAAGATATGAAAAGAAAGAAAGAAAGAAAGAAAGAAAGAAAGAAAGAAAGAAAGAAAGAAAGAAAGAAAGAAAGAAAGAAAGGAAGGAAGGAAGGAAGGAAGGAAGGAAGGAAGAAAGAAAGAAAGAAAAGTTAACATGGAACAAGGCACTAATCAATCAGGAGAAACCTGCTGTGGCTACCATTAGCCTCTTGTGCTAAACCGCAAGAGGTCCAGAATCCAAAGGAAAAGGACAAGACAGCTATTTGCCAGCCAACATAAAAATATTTTTTTATTGTGAAAACCAACTGAGCTCTATTGGTACAACCAAGCTATTAGACCTGGAAATACCAATGGATGGCCCAGGCCCTTGTCCTCCACAGTGTGGACTTGAGGGGCCAGGCAGAGGTAAGCACCAGTGAGCATACAAGGGAAGAGTTGTAAGAGAACCACATACAAAGCCTCCAGGAGCCCAATGAAGACAGAGAGCCTGGTCTTAAGGAGTCTTGGGCTATAGGATGAGAAACAGGGGGAGGAGAAAGAGGAAGAAGAAAAGGGGAAAGAAGAGGAGGAGGAAAGGGAAGAATCTGGTTAGGCCTTGGAGGCATGGCCAAGTAGACAAAGAGGAACATCAAGACCACTCCAGAGGTCTTGGTGATAGAAAGGGCAAAGGCTTTGAGCTGGGAGATATAGGACAAAGAGAGGAGGCAGGAAATGTGAAGGATGATGGAGGGGGTGGGCAAGACTCAGACTGTGAAACCTGAGAATCATATGCCCAGCCAGTGAGTCTGGAGTTTTATTCAGTTGGCAGAGAAAAACCAAAAGAGTTTTGGCTAGAAGAGTGACATGGCTGAATTTAGAGAGAAAATGGATCCTGGTTTCAGTGCAAAGAGAAGGCTGAGGGGCCAGATGGGAGAAGGGAGGCCAAGCAGAGGCTGCTACAGGGCACCAGCTGGCAAGGATGTGGGCTGGGACAGGGCATGGAGTGGCAGTGAGACAGAGCAGGAAAGCTGGAGGTGTGAGTGGGCAGCACTGCTTGGAGGAATGTCAGCCACATTAGGCCAGACTCAGCCAACAAGAACGGTTTGGCTTCCAGGGTGAAGAATCTGCAGTGGCATTTGAGGGCCAAGGGCATCCTGATAGATGAGCAGATCATCGATCCCTCTGCAGTTTGCCAGGTCTCAGGCAACAAACAAGGGAACTTTACTGGCTGTGTTGGCTACAGCGTGGCCCCAGGCCAGCCCTGTCCTTCTGACCCATTCTTTGTAGCCCTTGGGCCTTGAAAAAGAAGAGGAAACTCCAGCTCCTTGCCAAATATTCAATCATCATTTACCTTTCAGCAAGTGGTCCTGTGGACCAGTGGTCTCTGGGAACTCTGGGTTGACACTAGACTAATCAAGAGTTGTAAATGTGTGGGTAACAGAGGGCTGAGCCGTTAAAAGAGCTAGGGGCCAGGAGTTCTGTTGCTGCCACTAATTGTGTGACCTTGAGAAAGTCAATTTCTGTCGCATAACCTCAGGTTCCTCATCTCTGAATAGACCATTCTGTGCCTCAACTGGGGATAACACCTCTGCTCCTTGTATAATTTCAGATTTACAGTAGTAAGTCAGCTACCAAACCCCTCAGCTGACACAATAAGAGGACCACTATGAATTATGCATACATGTCTGCCAGACTCTATGAGGGATGCTCTGTAAGCACACACACACACACACACACACACAGGATGGCTCAGTGGTCTAAAGCGCCTGCTTGGGGAAGCTTGGGCAGCTTCAGGGACCGCGGTTCGATCCCTGGCACCACACACTGCGCCAGCCCTGCCCTTGGGGCGGGCTGAGCTGGCCATGAAAATGAGTGCATAAACAAACAAAGGTTCTGAAACAATAAATATAAATAAATAAATAAATAAATAAATTTTTTTTAAAAAGAAAATGAAACTTTTGCTAAAGACCACACAGAGGCTAAGAGGCAAGGATGAGGTGGAAAAACAGGCTTATTGGATGCTAACAAATGCAAGTATTCCCTGAGACCAGACCAGGCAGGCTCCCAGGGACAAGAGTCCCGATAAGGTCCACAGCAGCTCAAGACTCCTTGTCACATTTTGCAAAATAGAGGTCTTCCTTTCATCTAGCCTTGCCTCCTTCTCTGAAATGCACACAAACCACCCAAAATGTCACAGTAACCATCTGCCCTGTCAAACTTTTAAAAAATCTTTTTACTTCCCAGCAGAAAATAAAAATACGCTCGTGCCCCCCCCACTTCCTTACTGTCCTTAGAATTTCGTGGACAATGTCATTCTATAGCCGTGTGCTTCGCTCCACTGAACCTGATGTCCTCATACATTAAGTGGGGACAATGGCAATCACATCCTCCTCCTCCTGGGTTTCATCAGTCCATCCAGGATATTTAGAGCTAAGCCTGACCCACAGTGCCTCTCAGTAGCAACTCAGACTGCAGAACCAGAGTGACTGGATTCCAGTTCTGGCTCCACGTGCCTCAGTTCTCTCATCTGTAGGAAGGAATCCTCATGGGCCCTGTCCTGTGATGGTTGTGAAGACTGAGTAATGCATGTAAAATTCTAAGAATGCTTCGTGTATGCCATCAGCACTCAGTAAGTGTGCCCTGCTACAGAGGGCCTCACCATCACCAAAGGAAACCCTTTATAGACACATTCACTCTTGCAAGCTACATAGCCTCTGAGACTAAGTTTCTATAGTATGTGGCCAACCTAGGACTTGAGATCAACTTTGATTGACTGTAGAACCAAACTTCTTAAACCACTGGCCTGCTCTAGCAGGAGATGTCCACCAGGGCTTATCTCTGGAGCTACACCCTGGACCCTCGGCCACCACCTTGGTGACAGTAGAAATTTGGATGACAGAAGCAAGAAACTGATTCATTGTCAGATTTTGAGTCTTGCTGGTTGTGGTGGTGCACACCTGCAGTCCCAGCACTAGGGAGGCTGAGGCATGAGGATAGCCACAAGTCGGAGGCCAACCTGGGCTACAAAGTGAGTTCAGGGCTGACTGAACTGCAGAGTGAGACCCTGTCTCAAACAACAAATCTTGAGTCTTTCCAAGTTTAGATGCATCCTCAGCTCCAGGGGCCTAGTAGCCACCAGACCGAGGATTGGCACAGCATATAAAATGCAGAGAAAAAAATGGAAGCAAGCAGCTCCCAGAGGAAGAGAATCTGGTACCCACTCCCTCCACTCCATGCTCAAATTCCCAGGGGGAAGCTGGAGAGTAGACCCTGGTTTTTCCTCCAAGGTCACCTTCATGACAATTCCACCAGGGCTCTGGCTGGCAGCGCCCGCCAACACCAGGCCATGATGGATTACTGCTCGCTCTGGCTACTGTTCACTGCACAATCCAATCTTGGAGACACACATATTTCTCAATTCAGGGACTTCTTTTATTTTATGAAAAGTCAGCCAGCTGCTCAGGCATGAGTGGCTGAGCTTGGCAAGCACTGTGGATTTTGTGAGTTTCCTTTTGCCCTTTGCCTTTCTGATCTTCCCCTGCCCTGCTCTGGCTCACCCATGACCATGCTCAGCCCCCCAACATGTAGCAGAAAGAACCTTGGCTTAGAACCAATTAGTTCTGGGTTCACTTTGGCTACTGCTTAGGTATGAAATGCCCTGTAAAACCAAGTGCTTGGTCGCCAGCTTGATCCTGCTTGAGGTTGGCAGAAACTTCAAGGGATGGGGTGGTGTGAGGTCACTGGGTATGGCTCTCAAAGGGGAGGGTGGAACCCTCGCTCTTCCTCTCTCTCCTTCATGTGCAGCCAAGGGGGCAGTGTCTGTGCTCCATTGTGCACTCCTGTCCAACCAAAAGCCTAAAAGCAATAGACCATGGATCAAAGTCACCAAACCTGAGCCCACTAAAGCCTTTTCTCTTTATTAGTTGATCATCTCAGATATTGTTACAGTAACAGAAAGCTGACTAACACAGCCACTCCTGTCAGTTATTCTCTGGGAAATTTTTGCCTAAGTCACTTAACTTCCCTGAGCCTGTTTCCTCCTCCATAAAGTGCTGAGGACACTACCTACACTCCTACTACCTACACTCCAGAGTTATTAAAGGCAGAGGTGAGTCATAGGTGTGGAATTCCTGGCACAATGAATAGCTCACCTGCAACCATAATGCATAGGAACTTACACAATTTCCTCTTCTGCATCACCATCTATAACCAACTTCTCATTCTGTCTGTCCTCTGACTGCCCTCTCTCTTCCTCTCCTCCTCTCTGCCTCGCTGTATATAAAACCACCCGAATGTTCCAGACCTCTCTGTTCTATCAGTCAGAGTAACCCCTAGCCTAGGCCTCTTGAATAGAGCGTGTTTTTATTTTCTGCCTGTATCCAAACAACCTTGTCTATCTTGTGCTCTCATTATGATATAATCCTATGACTCAGACCACAAAGATACCAAAGCTGTGCTTCTAACTTCTGGAAATGCTGATGCCACTGGTAGGATCTCTTGTCATTATCCTTTTAAATTCTTGTAATCTACTGTTCTCACTGTTCTCAGCTCTTTAACCTGCTTTTTTTTTTTTTTTTTTTTTTTTTCAGAACCAGGGATCAAACTCAGGACCTTGCACTTCCTAGGCAGGTGCTTGTGCCCCTGAGCTATCTCCCTGGCCCCCTTAACCTGCTTTTTATACTTAATGCTCTGATTTGAATGGTATACCACCTCCACCAGCTAGAAGGGGAAAAAAAAAAAAAGGTTCTGTCTTGTGGGGAATGACCGGAAGATTATATCTATGAAGCTGTGTGGAAGCAGAATAGCAGCTGGTCAAGCCCATGAGCCCAAGTTCCCAACCACTTCATGGAGTATTTGAGTCATCCTGACAACGAACTTTTGCATAGGAAGAAAATCAGGGAGATGGGGTAGATACACAATCAAAGCTAAGTTAGTTCTTTTTTTTTTTTTTTTTTTAAGAATTTTCTATTTTATTTTATTTTTTTTCTTGTTTCAGAACCTTTATTTGTTTATTCACTCATTTTTATGGGCAGCTCATCCCACCTCGAGGGCAGGGCTGGCGCAGCATGTGGTGCCGGGGATCGAACTGCCGTCCCTGCAGCTGCCCAAGCTTTCCCAAGCAGGCGCTTTAGACCACTGAGCCATCCCGCCGGGCCCACTAAATTAGTTCTGTAAGAGAAGATGAAAACTGAGCACAGCCTTGTAAGGCATCTCCAGATTCCTTTTGCTGATGCCAGCTTAAGAGTTAAAAGAGTTTCATCCAGAACAAAGAACCTTGATCCGCGGTGGCTGAACACAGCACTGGCAGTAGAGCAGGAGATGTCCAGAGCCTGAAGCACCTGCTGCCCCGTGTCAACACCACAATACGTTGTCTTTGCATATGTCCGCAATTTCCCTGCCATGCCTGTGCACACGCCCAGCCATCCTCCCCTCGGGTACCTCCCCAACCCACTCTTCTCTCCATTTTCACTGCCACTGTCTCATTCTAAGCCCCCCAGCTTCTCCTCTGGGGGGCTGCGCCAGCCTCACCCACTCCCGTCTTTTATCCCTTCCACATCTCCGTCTGCACAGCAACCTGGTGACCTTCCCAAGCCTGACCATGTCCCACCTGAAATCCGCCATGGCCTGCCACTATCCTCAGGCCAATCCAACTTCTCAAACCAGAAAACTATTTCTGTTAAAAGGATTAAGAAGGAAATATTTGAAGCTTTGTAGCCAAATAAATCTACGGGCGCCACTCAACTGCCACTGTAGAAAAAAAAAAAAAAAAAAGCTATAGATAAACAAATGGGTATGGTGAAGTTTCAGTAGAATTCAACTTACAAAAACAGTCAGTGGGAAAAAAAGGCAGAGAAGGCTGGAGTGATAGCTCAGTGGTTTAAGCACCTGGGGGCAAGTGCAGGCACCCAAGTTCAATCCCTGGTACCACATGCCATGCTGGTCCTGGAACCCCAGGAACACTATACCAGCCCCTAAAGCCACGTGTAATTCCAGTGCTGAGGAGGCTGAGACAGGAAGATCACTATGAGTCTGAACTGCATAGCGAGATCCTGTACCAAATATGTACGTACATACATACATACATACCAGGCAGTAAGCCACACGTGGCCACCATCCATGACTTCCTGCAGCTCAGCCCACCCTGAGTGACTTGTCCTGTGCTTCACAGACATTGGTCTCATCGCTCTCCACCCACTATTGTTTGCTTTACTTCCCAGTCTGACTCAGTTCCTCTAAACTGATTATCTCATAGCCCCCCTCACCAAACTTCTGATCATGCTGCTCTTTACACTTATGCCTTTGCCTCACCAGTGCTTACTCATCTTAGAAGACTCAGCTCAGCCTTTGAAGAGAAATTTGGCAGTGCCCATCAAAGCTGGAAACATGTAGCTTCTGCTTGACACAGAAATTCAGCTTTTGGGAATCTGTGCCATGGACAGTGTTCAAAGAAGTACCTATAAGGCCAGCCAGATAGCTAAGTGAATTAAAGTGCCTGCTTAGGCAGACCCAGGGACTGGGGTTCGATTCCTGGCCTGCTGTGCCAGCCGTGCCTCTGGGGCATGCTGAGACAGTGATTGAGACTGAGCTTGGTGACATGTGCCTGTAATCCCAGCTCTTGGAAAGTTGAAAAAAACAGGAGGGTCACTAAGAGTCCCATCTGTGTAGTGAGACCCTGTAGACCCTGTACTAAATACATAAAAAAGAAATACCTGTAAGGATATTTGCTGTAGTATTTTTTGAACTTAAAAAAATAATAATAAGCTAGGCATGGTGGCACACACCTGTAATCCCAGAGCTTTGAAGGCTGGGGCAGGAGACTTGCTGTGAGTTTGAGGCCAGCCTGGAAAACATAATTTAAGACCAGGCTAAACTACATAGCAAGGCCCTTTCCCAAAACAAACAAACAAATAAATAAATAACAATGATAAGTAAATGTTAATAAAGACAGGGGGTATTAAACTATGTTAGACACATGATGGCTATATAATACAGCTGTTAAAATAATGGAGTAAACAATGATAGAATAGGACTATTTGTTCTCATTGGAAAATATTCCCAAGATTATTAAGAAAATAAGGTGAAAAGAGTATGCATAACAAAATCCTATTGGTGTAAAAAATGAAAAGGACTCCCATGCTTGATGTGTAAAAAGTATCTGAAATGATGCATAAGGAAGGTAGCAGCAGCTGCCTCTGGGGACTAGAATTTCAACCAAAGCATTGGCTCAGAGATGTCAGGTGGCGTAGTAGAGCTTGTGCACTGGGTAAGTCTATGTGGAACCACACACACACTCAGGCCGCAGTGCCAACCTGGCCCTCGTAGATGTACAACACACAGCAGCTCTGACTCTGATAAAGGAAATTTTTTTATTATTTATATATTCAAATTGTTAATAATACTAAGGCCTGAAGTCTGGGAGACAGCCCTAGAAGTAAAGACTACACCACAGCTGTTTGTAAACCTGATCACTTATAGGTCTTTGAGGGCAAAAAGCCCACCTTATTCCCATACAGTGTGAATCATGCCATCAGAGAAAAGTGAAAAAGATTTAAAGGCAGTGCAGACTAGCCTTATTTGGAGCCTGCCTTGCCAGACAGAAAAGCAAGGAAGGGGACTTCTGAATTCGCACACTCGGAGATGTGAAGAATAATGTGGAGTAGACTGTGTGTGTGCAGGTCGGTGTAAGCACTAGCAAGCAGCCGCTGGAACTACTAGGTGCCAGAGGGCATGCTGGACAAAGCATGATCTAGACAGGTCACAGACAGTCAAGGATGGCCATCCAGAAGGACCAGCCACACCATCCTGTGACCCTACACCTGCAGGGAAGGAAAGATGAGAACACGGTCAGACTTCCTACTGTCAGGGAACCTGATTACAATCCTGGAGATAAGAGCCCCCTTTCCACCAGGCTATAGGGAGATCACAAAGAAGCCAGAGTATGGCATGGTGTATGAAGGCTAGGGATGTCACCAGCCAGAGAAGCAGGGAGTGGACATATGCGAGTGATACCTTGAGCAAAAGAAGAAATGTAGAGAGCCCAGGACAAGTTCAGAAAGCCCAAATACAGAGCAGCATGAGAGGAAGGCTGTAGAGAAAGCAAACAAGCCTGGCTGGATGGTGGGTGCAGGGGTTGCTTTGGACACGAAGCCAAGGCTGCTGGCCTGTTTCCACACCATTGGTAGAGTCTGGGTTTCCAGCTGACATTCTCGGAAGCCAGGGGTCATTATCCAGGACATTAAGTGGCTAATGGGCCTATCTCAGTGCCCTGTGCAGCCTGGAGCACAAACGTTTTCCAAATGCTGTTTTTATCTCTTGGCAACTGTGAGGCCAGGCCCTCCACCTACTAGCCCTTTTTATGCTTCACTTTCCTCTCTACTTCCCATGGCCTCAAGCCTTGAGAGCCTCCCCCTCCTCCTCCTTCTCCTCCTCACTTCTCCTCTATCCCCTCCTCCCCCTCACTCAGGTCCAACTCAACCCTTCTCTGGAAACAAAGCCAAGCCCACACCTGCTCTCCCTGACCTCATGTCTTCCTGCTAATTGACCAGAGTGCAGTAACAGCAGGCTATAGGAGGACTGGTCCCTGATGGGCCCAAGGCTCAGGAGAGAGCCTCAATTATTCATCCTGTACCAGCTGCTGGAGCCAACAGGCCTCCTGGGTGCCCAGAGGGTAGTCTGGTCCTGGCTGTGGGTGATGTCATGGTAAGAGAGGGTGGCTGAGTGAGGCTCCGCAGCTACTAGGCCACATCTGGAGCCAAGAGACAGCAGACTCTGACACCTGTCATGATCGAAGCAGGGATCAGGCCATCACTCTTTGTGATTCTGAAGGGAAAGCCATTTGAGGGCCCTAAGGACACCCTTTCCCTGCCCTGCTGCCCACCTGTGACTAATATCCTCTTTGTACTGTATCCCCTTCCCTAACAGCCCTCTGGACAGAAGAAAAAGGAGAACGACATAGAACTTTTCTAGCCATCTTGGTTAGGTCCAAGTCGAGTACCTCCTATGTCCTTTCTATGGGTCTTCTCTCCATAGTTCATTTCCAGGTCTTCCTAGGGAGCTAGGGGCAAGGACGCAGACACAATCCTCCCCACTATTCCTGCCACATATTCTTGCCACAGCTATATCCAACCTCTATGGCTAACCTAGCTCCCCAAGCCTCAACACCCCCCAAGACTTCCTGACAGTCCCTGTCCTCCCTATCTAATGCTTTAATTGCATTTCTTATAACTTTGAGCCCCTCCACAGAGTTTAGAACTATGGCCTGTCAGTGTTCTTTTGAGGCTGTGACAGGTGCTCTGTAAGCTTGTCAGAGGCAGAGGTCTGCCTTCACTTGCTTACCAGAAAGGGAAAAGGCACAGAATTGGAAGTGAGGAAGCCAGGCCTGGCCTCCGTACTGACCAGCTGTGTGGTCTCAGAGAAGCCACTCAACCCCTAAGAGCTCCATCTCTTCAAAATGGAGAGGATGCAATCCCAGACTCCTTTGGGCACTTTGTGCAGGCCAGTGGGGTCACACTGTGCCCTCACCAGAAAGTACCACCTTCCCACTGGGCCTACTATCCCTACTCCTCTGAACACTATGCTCTCAAATAAGACCTGTTCTCTTTTAAAATTAAAACTGATATGTAACAGTGTACATGATGATTTATTACACCCATTAGACTGTGGGTGGGGGCCACAGACTCACTTCAGCGGCATTTCCATGGTTAATGAGGAATGCCTAACCATGACAATAGTTCTCCTTAAAACAAAGGCCCCTGTGGAAGGCCAGGAGCCTGGTAAGGCCTGGGGCCCAAGGAGGTGAGGGATGTGGTATCAAGGCAGCCACCCTGGAGTAGCCCAGGCCCTAGAACAACCAGACGTTATTTACATCGTACCTCTTCTTTTGGAAGCTCTTTTTCTCTGAGCTTAGAGTTTATCTTAGGGACATAGTCCCGCCTCCAAAGCTTATTACAGAGAGAAGAACAACCGATGCCCTGTGAAATGTCTCACTGGGGGCTGAGACACAATAACCAGTAACCATGGGTTTTGTTTGTTCTTCGGGTTTTTTCAAGATAATTTATAGATTTTAAAATTCACCAATTTTTGACTATATAATTCAGTAAGTTTTATAAATATGTAGATTTATGTAATCACCACTACAATCATAACATCAAACATTTTTTATCACTGTAAAGGCTCTCTTTTTGAGTACAGGGAACGGGGTCCAAGACCTTGGTCCTGAGCAATATCCCCAGCCATTTATTTATTTACTTATTTACTTATTTATCTATTTCTATTGATTTCTAACTTTGAGTTAGGGTCTAGATAAATTGCTAAGTTGCCCAGACTGGATTCAAATTAGGATCCTTCCCCTTCAGCTTCCCAGAGTGCTAAGATCACAGATGCTCAACCCTGCAACCCCATGCCCAGCTTCACGTCCCCTTTAACCAATAAACTCCCCCTATTTACGACCCCTCATAACTGCTTACCTGATATCTTCCCTGACAGTTTTTGTTTTTTAGAAGTTCATATAAATGGAAGCATATGTTCTGGAATCTTTCACTTGACATAATACATGAGGCTCATCTATTTAATAAAATGTGTCATTCATGCTTTTTTATTGATGAGTAGTTTTCCATTGTATGAGCATAAACAGTTTGTGTATCTTCTTGCTGGTTGATGGGAATCTTTTTCTATACTTTGGCTGTTATGAATAATGCTGCTATTAACATACAAAAACTATGGTTGTTATTTCTAGAATCAGAAAAGCAGAGCTGGATGGGTCTTGGCACCTTCACCTTGAATATGAAAGAAATGTGCTCACAGGGGAAAGCTCGGGTTAGCTCTGCATTCCTCAGAGTGTAGTACAGGAAACAGAAGTAGCAACTGCTGCTGAGAGCTCACCAGAAATGCAGAATCCTGGGATCCACCTCAGATTATTGAACAATAATCTGCATTTTCGAAAGACTCCCAGGTGCTTCCCAGGCATGCTCAGGCATGCGAGGTGCTGGTCTAGCAGGCAAGAGACAGCTGTGCCACTTGACTTCCAGGCTATGCACTCTGATGGGCAGTGGCGAGAGCAGGCAATCAGAGCCCACAGCTTCAGGTTCTGGAAAGAACTCTAATCTGACAGGCGACTGCCAGCAGTGGCAGCTGCCACTGTCACCCTTTGGGGAGTTAGGGCCTTTCCATCCTAGAAGTTCTGGGATCCTTAATTGAAAAAAAAAAAAAATTAAATAAATAATAAAAGACATAATTATTTATTTAGATGGCAATGCCATCAGCATGCAGAATTAATGACAGTCATGTGGTCTGGGTTGAAGGAGGTGGGAGAAGAGGTCAAAAAGATCCTAGGTGGGCCTCTGAGAGCCCAGAGTGTTGGGGAAAATCGTCTCCTTCAGACACCTATAACTGCATTATGCCTGTCTAAACATGTAAGCACAGCACATTTTCCTCTAAAGCTTAAGCAACAGCTAGAGATTATCTCCACTTTTAACAAACTATAAAGTAGTCTGTGGCTGCTCTTTTTAATGGGTAATCATTTAAGGATGCTGAGCTTATGAGTGAAAATAGTGTTAGCCATGTGATATTCCCTCATCCTGTGCTTGCACATTGCAGTATGTTTCCCAGCTTAAAAATATACAAGCTTGCCGGGCGTGGTGGCGCACGCCTGTAATCCCAGCACTCAGGAGGCTGAGGCAGGAGGATCAGTGCGAGTTCGAGACCAGCCTGGGCTACAAAACTGAACCCAAGGCCAGCCTCAACTGCATAATGAGACCCTGTCTCAAAAAGACAAAAAAAAAAATATATACAAGCTTATTGCCCCCAGAGATGGACCACCCAACCAGTAAAGTCAGTGCTTATGTGAGACATCGCTGGAAGGTGGCAGTGATCTTCATCTACTGAGTGTCTACAGTGTTCTGCTGAGAGCAGAGAGGAGAAAGGCATGAATGACTCCTGCTGTCTGGAAGTTTATAGGCCAATGGAAAGGGGGAACATAAAAGCTAAGACACAAACAAGACAAGACAGGTGGCCCACAAGCAGTGAGCATCCCCAAGTGCCAACCCTTCTGCGGCTCGGGGACGGAATCCTTGAGGCTGAACTGAGCAAGCCTGCAAGAGAAAGGAAAGGGAAGAATGCACCAGAAAGGGAGAACAGCTTGAGCAGAAGTGTGGAGGTGGCAAGTACACATGCTGTGAGCAGTTCTTGCTCAGTGAGAGTGGGAGAAGACAATGACACAGGGGGACAAGTTCAGAGACAGTCAGGGGCCAGCACCCAAGCCACTGTGAGAAGGCAGAACTTTTCCTTAAAAACCACGAGGATCATTGAAGGGTTTTATCAGGGCCCAATGTGATCAGATTTGTAACAATCTTTAAAAAGTGTAGACCAATATCATATTTAATGCAAGAAGAAGCAACCTGTGCACACAGAGTGTAGTATGTGCCTTACAACTGCCTTGTTGTTTGTTAGAAGCACAGATTCCTGGGCCCCATTCCAGACCCAATTAATAAAAATCTTTAAGGTAAGGCCTAGGAGTCTGCTTTAATTTAAGAACACTGATTTTGCACTCATCAGAACACTTGAACCTCTTCATTTTCCACAAGGTGGCGATTGAAACTTAAATGACAAATGAACTCCCAAAAATGTCACATGACTAGTAAGTGGCGAAGCCAAAGCTGTCTGACTCTGAAGGCCATCCAGAGCTTCTCCCATGCCAGACTGATGGAGAGTGTATTTTATTTTTAAAATATAGACACACACTGTGTACTGTACCCTACCTATTGCCTTACCCAATAAGGAACATTCTAGCACTGCCTACTCAGCTTTCTCCACTAGCTGCTCTCCAACCCCTCTTCATACCCAGACCACTCAATATGGAACACCCAAGGCCAGACAGGAACAGCCTTCTGCACATCTCCCAGTGTTTGCTGGGGCCAGGTGATACCTGAGCAGATTAGCAAGAGAGAGAAACCAAATCAATGTTATCTTGTGCTACAGAAAGTGAACCCTTTATTAAGGTTCAAGTTATGTAAAACATCTGAACTTTCTTGACCTGCCCTATCCTCCAGCCCCAAACCCTTAGAAATCATTATCACAGCTAGGCTGAGAGTTAGGGAAGGACTGAGAGGCATTCAATAACTTCTCTTAGGGCATATGGAACTGATTTAAGTAAAATAAAGCCTCAAAGTCTAAAATCAAGAGCTTAATGATAATATGCAACTCATAGTGTACTTCAGTGACCATGATCAACAATAATTTATAATATGTTTCAAAATAACTAGAAAATAAGATTTTGGTACTTGGCCCAGTCTCTTACTTTCAACTAATACTCTTGAGAGAGTATAACAGTAACTGAGTTTACATTGGGAGCAGTACACATCAAAAAGACGAGAGTGACATGCATTCCAAGCATAGTTTTAGTGTTTCATGGTGCTATGATCTGTGTCCTTCTTTTCTTACACTTATAATGCAGAGTTTAGACCTGGCCATCTCTCCCAGCTCTGTAAAACTAGAATTCCATAAACAAACAAACAAATGCATGGAACATTTTCAAATTCTGGTAGATCTGTAGGGCAATAGGACATACATGGTTAACTTCTGAGTGGCTGCTGTCAAATAGAAGAAATAGAACACCCTAGTCTCAAATGGCACGTGTCCTAAGTTCCACCAGGTCCTGGCCTGCCTCTGTCCTGTATCAAAGCTGTGAGGTAGAGGCTGCTTCAGCACCGTGGATAGCTCCATGGTGCTGCCCCCATGGCCTGAAGCCTAAACAGGCCTTTCCACCACCAACCAGATGTTCCTGCTTTCTCAGCCAGCTTAAGGCTAAAACAAACCTTTTCAACCAGGGTTTATCAGAGTTTCTAAATTACATACTGGGAAGAAATTTAATTGGTTTAATTAAGAAAGTTTATTTCATGGTAATTCAGTTTTGTTATGCTGTGAGACTTAATGTGTCCTCTGGTGGGAGCGTCTGTTATAAATATTCATTGCCTCACTCAAATACCCTCTCCTGGCCCTAATCTCCTTCGTCTACCCCCATAGAGTTTGAAAATGTGTCGGAAGAATATTGAGGAAAGTGAGGCCTTCCTGAGCAGGGACACCAGGCCAGGATAAGGTCAACTGAATTCCGTGTAGAAAGCACAAAAGGTTAGAGCTGAAAGATATTTTGGAGATAAGTGTGCTTTTCCTACATTTTACAAACAGGGAAACTGGCCTAGGGGAGAAAGGGCAGGTTACACAGTTAATGGCAGAGCTGGAAGCAGGGACCGAGTTTGTGACTTCAAGTCCATTGCTTTTATTTATCAAATTCTAAATTCCAATTAGTTTTTAGTTAGTCATAGAGATTGTCTTAACTTTCTTACTAAAGAGGAGACTAAAGCAGAGACAGGAGGCCGACTTGTCCTAAGTCACCTCCCTCCTTCTGCAGGATTCCCTAGGCACCAAGAAATGTACAACTTCTCCTAGATTGCCTCCAGTGAAAATAGCTCAGTTTTCATTTTCAAACCTCAGCTAGTCATAGGAAGGGGATGTAACTGAGATTTGATATTGTCCTTCCTTGGAGGAGTTTACAGCCTAAGTGGGCAGAAGAGACGAAATGAAATTAAAAGGTGAAATGATAGCACTCAACACCACTGACGCACTGCTCAGGCTACTCACAGTTTCTACACTGTGTTCCCCTCCTTCTTGGTTCCAGAACTTTGGGTGTGGGCATCTTTCCCAAAACAGCTACCTCACCAACCCCCACTCATTGTTCAAGACCCCAGAAAATCTACTCCCTTCCCTGACACACGTGAGTAAGGCTAAGTCCCCTTCTCTTCCATGCCTCCTTGTACTCTCTCAGTCTATGTTATGCCATTTATCACACTGAGAACTTAGTTCTTTTATCTGTCCATCCCCCTGCTAGCGTAAGCTCCTTGGAATTGCTAGTGCTAAGAGCATTGTCTGGCAAAGACGAGAAGCTCAGCAAATAGTAGCTAAATGGATGAGTATGAAATTGATTTAATGTGAAGTTTCAGTTCACTGGGTTATAAGCCTAGAGTAGTTTTATTTTTCCAATAACTGCTACCAACTGTGCTCTGTTGAACCCCTCTTTTCCTGCTGGGTAGCAGGCTGCCTTAACAAACTCAGTCTGAAGCCATAACTTTTCAGTTACTTTCAGTTATTAAAAGTCTCATTTGGGTTCTTTAGGACTCAATCCTACCTACTTATGGTCTTCACTGTTATTCAAAGTTCTCCCTGTCCCACCTCTGTTATGTCCTACCCCAACTACCCCTAATCCAATTCAAGCACCCTACTCTAGGTGGAGGGGCCACCTCTGCTCTTATTTTCTATTTCCTCTTCCACTGCCCAACTATTGGGGTGCAAGGTGGGAGATAAACAGCAGCAGTTTCCTAGTGGCTACTTAAGATGATATAGCCCTCTCCTAATGGTGCCTAGCCATTGACCTGGTTTGTTACCTACCAACTCCTTATAGACACAGGTGGGGATATAAGCTCAGCTGATGGAAACCATCCCTGAGATCCTCCCTATGCACTGGAGCTCACCCCTGGGATCCATCTAGGGATTCATGGCTGACACACTTGGTTGTAGTCTCACAAGCCCAGTACCCTGATACCCATCACTGCATGAGGTCTCTAATTGCAGGCCATTTCCATGGACTCCTATTCAGAGGCCTGTGTGTACACACAAGACTTTCCTGGGAGTGGCGGAGCTGTCCCACTTAGCTCCCACATGTTCTTCCACTACCATGCCAGAATATGGCCAAATAGTAAAGAAAAATGTGTACCAGTTGACCTCTAGAGCTACCTCCCTGGTGTCAAGGGAAATTCTTTGTCTCATCTAGAAGATCCTGGTGGGAGGAAACATTTACTCCTTCCTAGCCCTCTTTTTCTAGGAAAAATAAATTACAATGAAACTGTTTTTTAAACCAGGAACACCATGGTCAGTCCTGTGGGAAGGTGCCCACCATGAGATACCCCCTGCATAGCCTCTTTAGAAGGTGGGGTCTTTGTGTTTCTCCTAAGCTGTAAAGTTGAGATGTCAATTCCTGGCAGAGGAAGAAACATAAAGAGATAGAGAGATGTGCTCTGTACATCACTCTGTCTTTCACACAATTTCCTGGAATTAGAGCAAGAAAAAGGTCTAGAAAAGAGTAATTCCTGGGGAGTAAGTCAGAGCATCTTCCTTAAGGGAATACTCTGAAGTTAAACCAAAAAAAAAAAAAAAAACCCAGACAAAGTCACTGAAGAAAGGCAGATAGCTTGGCATATGGAAGAGGAAAAGGATCAGCTATGGCCCTATACAACAGATAGCATAGTGCTCAGCACCTAGTAGCCACTTAATAGATCAAATGAGGAGCCAGGGAGATAGCTCAGTAGAATAAGTGTTTGCTGGGCAAGCTCTGGGTCCTGAGTTCAATCCCTGGTACAATAAATAAATAAATAAATAAATAAATAAATAAGCAGCTACAAGTTTTCTCTGGGAAGAACAAGAAATGCAGCTAGATAAATTGAAATCAGATCACGACATTAGTTCAACACCTTCTATAGCTCATTTGATCTCTTTTTTAAAAGCAAAAAAAAAAAAAGTAGACGATATAAAAACTATTCAGAGGATTCTTGGATGCATAGGTGGTGTTGAGTACTATCATTTCACCTTTTAATTTCATTTTGTCTCTTCTGCCCACTTAGACTGTAAACTCCCTCAAGGAAGGACAATATCAAATCTCAGTTACATCCCCTTCCTATGACTAGCTGAGGAGGGTACATGGCTTATTATAGTTGATAAAACACTGTATGTCCACCAAACTTGATTTTCCTTCTGATTCTGCTCCCACAAAGGACCATGAGCCTGAATTCCGGCTAATGGGATATAGACAGGAGGAGCTGAGCCACCTCCAGCCTAGGTCTCCTAAACCTCCCATGCAGTTGCCCAGGCCTCCCCTTTCCTCTGTTGGTAAAGCTAAAAATCTCCAGGAAGATAAGGCTATAAAAATCTACTCCCAAGAGCCTCTGTGCTACGGTGGGTGACAAACAACCTTTATTGTTTCATCCACTGGGACTTGAAGTCTGTGCGCTCCCACAGCAAGCACTAATTCCTTCAATCAATGCCCACACAGGAAGAACTTGGTGGTTACTGGCCATTATTACTAGCCACATTTTTATATCACACGGGACTTCTATTTCTTCATATAATTAATCCTTACAGTGCCCTATGAATGGGGTACTTATGAACAGAAATTACTACTCCAGCTTATAAATGAGGAATCCAAGATAAAAACACACTAGCAAATGGAGGTTAATTACTAATCACATACAAGAAGGAAGTCACACAAACAAAATCAAAACCACTGCCCTTGGCCCAAGCCCCTCTTACCCTGCTTGAATGCACATGCTTTCCTGCAGGCCACATAATCAGCCCTAGGCCCCCTGCAATTCAGCTAGCCCAGACAGTGATAGTGCCACATAGGAGCCCAAATATATCATGGCCAGCAGCAAACATAAAGATTAGTCATTCTTGACAAGATTTGTGCAAGAACAGGCAAACCAGATCCCAGAAACCTAGGCCAGGAAGTGGTATTATTGCCACAGATTGCCATGGAAAGAATAAGACAGTGTGGATTCTAGTTCTAGCACTGCTACCCTCTTGCTGAGTGAGTGATGTTGGACAAGTTGTGCCCACTGAACCTCAGTTCTGAACTGAAAGACTACAAGGTGACATCGGTAATGAGATACTAGCCTGAGCTGGGAGACTCAGGGCTCTGTCGGGTAGGGAGTGAGTACAGAGCACCCTCCCCCAGCCAACCTCAGGATTTCCCCACAGAAACAGCTGAGAGTGGGCCAGCTCCATCCCCACTGCACCCCACACAGCTCCTCATGCTCCAAAACCCCAGTCACAAGGCATCTGTCACCAAAACAAGTGGCCTGCCATTCCAGCAGGGAGCAAGCACTGGGAACAAATGGTGTTTTGTCTAAACAATTGTTTCCAACAGTAATTCCCTTTCCAGGATGGATTTCTTTTTTTATTACTCTCGTTCACTAATTAGGTTGAGACACATAAATATTTCCAATGTACAGATAACAAATGCCTCTATCTGAGGGAATCAGCTGCCCTCACACTGCCAACCCTGGTGAGTCACCACCTGCTGGAGCACTGGAGGGACTTAGAACCAGACAAAAAGCCCAAGAGGGGACAGATTTGCAAAAGGACACCCACAAACCAGAGGCCAAGTGGGTTATCCTGACCTTGAATGTAACATCTACCTGGCAACTGTTAGTAATATATTATTATCATTATTATTTCACAACCAGACTTGAGTGGACTCATGACTCTCCACTTGCTAGTTATGTGTCCTTCTACAAGTCTCAAACTTTTCCATCTGAAAAATGGGTAAATTCTATCATCTCAAGATGAGTAAACAAAAAAAAATATGTAAAGGGCCTGAGGTTTAATAAATCACTGATCATCCTTAATTATATTTAAAATAAATAGCAAAGGATCCAGAAGGGAAAAAAAATGAGTGGTGTGGTGAAGAACAATAGCTCTAGAGCCAGGTTGCTGTAGTTTGAGCTCCTCTACCTTGTGGTAGCTGCATGGCCCAAAGCAAGCCACTTGACCTCCTAGAACCTTAGTTTCTCTCTCTCTCTCTCTCTCTCTCTCTCTCTCTCTCTCTCTCTCTCTCTCTCTCTCTCTCTCTTTTGCAGAACCAGGGATCAAACTCAAGACCTTGCACTTGCTAGGCAGGCACTTGTGTCCCTGAGCTATCTCACCAGCCCCTAGAGTCAGGAGGATTTTTTTTTTTTTGACCGGCTCAGCCTGTCCTGGGGGTGGGGCTGGTGCAGCATGTCGTGCTGGGGATGGAACTGTAGTCCCTTTGGTTGCCTAAGCTTGCCTAGGCAGGCACTTTAGATCACTGAGCCATCTTGCCAGCCTTAGAGCCGTAGTTTCATTCTTCCAAATTGGGGCAATAGTGGTGGTGGTGGTGGTGGTGGTGGTGGTGGTGGTGGTGAGATAGTGTACACACGTGTGAAGTGCGCATAGTAAGTACTATAGAAGTGCTAATAATTATTGTGCCCCACTCCTGTTCACTTTTCAAAAAGTCCTCACACAAACCTCTCCTGTGGCCTGAGAGATGTGAGGGTAAATATTATTTCACCCCCATCATGGGGCCAATGAAGAGAGAAGCCTAGCTATTTGCTGGGATCATACAGTCAGGAAACAGAAAGCTAGGACTTGACCCCAAGGTTCCATCTACAAATGCTGAGCTCTTTCTGGCCTCTGATAACAGCTGTCCATGGCCATGACACAGAGTGAGGAGAGAGGGCCTCCCATCCGCTTCACCTGTCCTTCCCCAGTTCTCCACCAGGCACCTCACTGGCTGAAAGTGGGCCTGGGGGACACCTGAGCCAAGGAGCTGAGCGTGAGCAGATCTGCTGCATGGCTGCCCCTGAAAGTGGGCAGGCAAAGGGGAGGGCAATGAGTGTGGAGCTGAATTGATTTCACCTGTAGGGTCATTAATTTAATGTCTCCCACTTGGTTAAGAGCCATGCCAAGCCTGGAAGCAGCTATTTACAAACTGCTACCTCTAGAGGAGCAGATGAAGAGAGGGTCACCCTTGAAGAGGAGGTGCACCTAGGCAGGGACGAGGGTGAGACGGGATGGGCGCCGAGGATGTGAGGCTGAAGGAGCCCCCTCACTCTCACCGTAGCTTCTGCAAGCGCCTCCCCAGCACTTCACTTGCCTTTCCCTAGTCCTGCACCTGAGAGGAGAAAAGCCCCCAGGCTGGGGATCAGGACCCCGAGCACAAATTCTGATATTGCTACTTGCTGGACAACTGGCTTAGGCAACTGGTTTTGTTGCCTCTCAGAAAGGGGTGAGCCTTCAGTACTGGAGGAAGATACAGGACCACTCAAGAGCTGCCCAGCTCACATGGTGATGGCAGCTTCTAGTGACCATTGTCTCTGCGAACACTCCACCCCAACACCGAGGCTGGCTGGGCTCCACCCCTACCGCCTTCCTCACACCCCCCCCCCAGGGCCCAACCTGCATGTCCACACTAGCCCACCTCACCCGCCTCCCAGGATGCTCTGCTCTCATGGCTTCTCTCCAGGCCACTGAAATTCCCAGCCTCCTTCCTGCCTGTCTAGTCCTCTACCTCACCCTTATCACCAGGATTCCCCTTGCTCCTTCTTTTGTTTCACAACAGGGCACGTATGGCCTTCTCTTGCCCCTGAACTGTTTCCTGTGTGCACCTTGGATCTCCAGCAAGAAGGATGTTATGCACTTGTTCCCACCAAAACTTCCTCAGTTAAAGTCCTAATAACAAATGTGACTGTATTTGGAGAAATTAAGGTTGTATGAGGTCATTTCACCTCCAGTAGGACTGGTACCTCTGCAAATCAGGTGAAGAGAGAGTCACCAAAACTGGTCCCAGTGCCACCTGCATCTTAGACTTGCAACCTCCGAAACCAAGAAAATAGATTTCTGTAGCTGAAGCCACCAGAGTCTGTGGCACTGCATGAAGCCAACCAAAGCAGACAAAGACAAAGGGCCTGTGTCACATCTTGTTTGTGACCTTGGGTAGTCACTCCTTTTTTTCAAAGCTGTTTTTACAGTTGAAAAAACGAGTCAGCTCTGCAAAGGGAGTCCCAGGGAAGAATTCTCATGGAAGGTCATGCTTGGTAGGAGCAGATGCTTGCAGGAGGGGTGGAATCCATCCAAGGCTTGAAACTCCCAGACTGCACTGCCTGTCAAGGTTTGCTTTGAAGAAGTGATGCCTCACGAGGCTGACAGGCACGTCGAGTTGGGGTGGGTGTGGAGAGCCACGCAACCGCTATGTCCTCTTTGGGAACAGCAGAGAAACCCTTTGAACAGTTTTGAACAAGAGAAGCCATGGGTTGTGCTGTAGAAGGATCCTTCTGGCTGCTACATGGGACCTGGACTGCAAAGGAGGGACAAAGCTGGACACACACACACACACACACACACACACACACACACACACACACGATGTTATGGGAGGACAGCAGGAGAAAGAGTGAACATGATATGCTTATCTGGATAGGTAAGGCAGTTAGGGCACTGCATCTGTTCTCCATGACAGCAGTGGCTGGGTAGGGCTGGCATGGGCTACCAAAGAGCCTATAAATGTGCAAGTACTTTGTACAGACATTAAAGGCGCTGAGGTCCACCCAGCACCAGTGAAATGTGTGGGATGTGACAGAATCTCAATAAATGTGAAGACACAAAGTGGTAAGGTGGTCCCCGCGGTCACATCACTGGCCTAAAACAGGAATCTTGGCTGCCCATCGTGAACTGGCTAGGCCTCTAATGACCACTTTGGCTATTGTATCAGACACGCCCAGCAGGCCTGGCACCAGAGTGTGGCTCCTTCCCTGTGGACCTGGGCTGTGGGAAGGAGAAATACTTCTCCACACGTAGCTCTCCATGCTGCTGTGCCTGCCCTACATAGAGAGGGTCAGCCCCACCAGGGACGTGGACACAGGGCCTCTGCAAGGCTCAGCATCTAGCTGACAGGCTGGGCTCCCTCACTCCACCCTCAGCTTATGTTCACTGAAGATTGAATGCTTCACCTTGGCTGAAACAAGAACAAATTCCTGGAAGTCCTCTGCTGCACCACTTGAGCAGAGAAGATTTCTATAAAAAGATACCTCGCCATCTCCCTTTTCTTCATATTTCATATTTCAGCATCTTGGGCCACTGTTTTTAACTTAATCTGATGGAAAATATAGCCTGGCCATGTAACCTGTCACTCTGGTCCACAGCATAGCTCTCACCCACAAATTATTTCCACTTCTCATTAGGGGAATAGTCATTCATCACCTCACAACCAGGGCCCTGTTACTCTTCCCCAAGACATATAATTAGAATAAAATGTGAAATTCACAGCACCAGAATTCCCCCAGCCTGCCCTCCTAGAGTCAGATGGGGGAAATGAGGCTCAGAGGGGGAAGAGACCGGTTCAGAGTTACCCAGCCTCTCAGTGGCAAAGCGGGGACTTGAGCCTCAGTCTCCACGTCCACATGGAGTTCTCTCCCCACACCTCGAGTGCAGGTCACTGTCACCCTTCAGGTGCGCTCTTTGTGGCTGACGCCTGAGGTTCTGAGCTGCCCATGGGCTCTCCCTCTCCCCGCTCACTCCTGCAGCAGAGAAGCCTGTGGTGCAGCACAGCCCGTGAATCCCTGGTGAAAAGAGCCCGTGCACAAACCTGGGAGTGCATGGAGCCGGGGCCGAAGAAGCGCAGGCCAGAGCCAGAGAACAAACCAGTCCACCAAGACTGCCTGCTCCTGCCAGACATCCTGTCAGACAAAATGCGTTGATCCCATTTTCTCCTTGAATCCTCATGTCAGGGAGAATTTTAAAAAAACAGGGTCTCACCTTGTAGCTCAGATCAGACTTGAGCTCACTATGTAGTCCAGGCTGGTCTTGAACTTTGAGCGATCCTCCTGCCTCAGCATCCCAAGTTCTGGTGGTATAGGTGTGCATCCCATGCCTGGTGGGCTAGATACTGTTAATACAGTCTTTTTGGTTTCTGTTTCTGCCCCTCAGTACTGGGAATTGAACTGAGGGGAGCTCTACTCCAAGCTACATCCCTGCCCATACTTTTCCAAATCAATTTGTCTTTTCATATTTTGCTTATATATTTATCAAACAAATAGTTTTGTATTCTTTCTTCCTTTCTTATATTACAAAATTTCCTCTTGTTGCTTTTTGTCAGTATAGGGAATTTCCTTTAGCTACTTGTAGGTCTGCTGGTGACACATTCTCCTACCTTTTCTTCATCTGAGGATGTCTTCATTTTTCCTTTATCCCTGAAAGATATTTTTGCTTCCCCAGCTCTTTCAAAAAAAAAAAAAAAAAAAATTTCTGAATTAGCCAGGCATGGGTGGTGAATACCTGTAATCCCAGCACTTGGGAAGCTGAGGCAAGAGGATCGGTGTCAGTTTGAGACCAGCCTGGGCTACAAAAGTGAGCTCAAGGCCAGCCTGAACTGCATATCAAGATCTTGTCTCCAAAAGACAAAAAAAAAAAAAAAAAAAAATTGAGATAGGTTCTCACTAAGTTATGCAGGCTGGCCTTGAACTTGTGAACTTTCTGCCTTGGCCTCCCCCAAGTAACTAAGATTACAGGCACACACTGCCATAACCAGCAACACAGCCACTGGTAAACTGAGGCTGTGAGAGCTTAGAGGAGCTTGTCAAAAATAACTAACCTAGAGAGCAGCACTGAGTCTGCCAACCCACATGTAGCACTGCATCCGTTAAGCCCAGCTCTGTCTCACATGCAAGTTGGACACTCTTGGGGGTCTTTTCTCTCTGCGGGCCTCACAGCCCCATCTGGAAAATGAAACAGGTGTCACTCTGTCATCAGAGAAATCCAAGGAAAAGTAAGTCAATGCCCAGCCAAGGGGCTTACCGAGGCTGTGGCCTAGATTCTGGGCTGAGGGAGATTCCACCAGAGCCATCACAGATTGCATGTCCCACACCACAGCTGGGGACTTGAGGGCTGCTCCCTGCCCTACACTTGGTCCCCTGATTTTTTCAGCCCTCAGTGCCATCACAGCCATAAACCCACACCTTCCTGCCCTTCCTGGAAGGCCAGGAAAGGAAGGGAGGGAGGCAGGGCCTCCTGGTCCCCAGTACACCTGTGAGCAGGGCCCAGCACTGTCACGTAGGCACTACATTCATGTATCTGCTCTTGGTGAAGCCCTGTGCAGAGACATAGAAACAAGCTGCCAGCAAAGACAGTGAACCTAGTTAAGCCTCGGTTTCCTCATCTGTAATATAAGGCATTTAATCTACATGCAAGCCTGTGAGACAGGTGTAATCATTAATCCCAGGAAAGTTCCACCCAGTTCCTAGGAAGGGCCCCATAAGCTAGGGCGGTTATACCACACAAAAGCATCACCCCCAGCCTTGGAAGGCCCTCGGTTTTGTGAGAGAAACATACATACCCAGGAGTAACATTAGCTGCCACCATCTATGTCATTTTTAGCCTTCACAGAATCCTCTAAAACAAGTCCTAGCATCCTCTGCTCAACACCCAAAGAAACTAAGACCTTAAAAAGGGCAAGCAGATCACTTGAGGCCTCTCAAGTAGAACTCCAACGGCCTGTCCCAGAGGCACTGGGCCACAGAGATGTCACAGCCACAGCCTGCCATTCTTCCCTGGCCCTTTTGACTGCCTGAGCTTAGGAGCTGAAGAAGGGGCAACCAGCGCCCCTGCCCCGGGTCACTGCCCAGAACCCCTGGATGGCAAGACCCAGGCGCCAGGGACAGCTGGTCCAGAACACCAAGATCATGTCATGGGCTCTCAGCAGCAGTCCCTGGGGCCAGGCTGTCTCCCCACAGCGCCTCCCAGAGAGGAGGAAAGACTGAAAAGGAGGCTGGAGGTGATGAAGGCAAGGGGGGAGGGGGATGGCCTGTCTGCAAGCACGCCCCAGTGCTGCTTCTGGGGCCTTCACTGGTCTCCATGGAAGTGGCTCAAGTATAGGCCAGGGATAAATACTTCCTCACTCCAGCCTTGAGAGGCAGAAGTCTTCATCAATCCAATCTCAGAGAAGGAAACGAGGCTCAGAGAGGGCAAGCGGTTCTCTCCTAGTTGCACAGATAATGCAGCTGAGGTTTTCTATTTCATAGCCCCTCTGAGTGATGGTCCTGACCACTGGACCCCTACTGCTCTGGCTGGTGCAAGTCACAGTCTCAGAGCCTGGAGCAGAGGCCAACTAGCTCCCACGGTCACCACATCCATCTCCCCTTTCTCTGGTGACACAGCTAGAGTGTTCTCTCCAATCCTGTGAAGATGTCCATGCGCTCCGTCCTAGCCAGTGGGGTACAGGAGGAAGCAGCTTGCATCCTTCCCACTCTTGCCCATGAAAACTTCCAGCACTTTCTCTCTCCCCACCTGCAGGATCAATGTCAACTCGCATGGGACCCTGGAGGCTCGTAGATAATGGCTGAGCCTTCATTTCTCGCTCCTTTTTTGAGGGAGGGAGGGTTACCAAGAACTGAACTCATGACCTTGTGCTTGCCAGGCAGACCCTGTACCACTGATCTACATCCCCAGCCCTGCTGAGCCTTTGTTGAGGTTACTGAAGAATGAGCTGCAGCATGCACACCCCTCCACCAATTCATTATTGAATTTTATGTGCAAAAGAAACTGACACCTATTATGCTCAGTCTTTGAGCTTTCAGAGTCTTGTGTCTTATGGCAGCTGGTGTTAAGTAAAAACCATGGCCTAACCACTGCAGGGTCCTCGGAGGAGCTCAGAAGAGCTTTCCTGTGCCTCCTGTGCCTGCACCCTCTGTGCGGCCACACTCACTTGCCACCTCCAGCTCCAGTCTCTCTTGCTCCAGTGAGACCTCCTCCAATGCCCCACACACGAGGTAAGCGGACCCTCCTCTCTCTGCACCTTGTGGTAAGTAACGCCGACTGAGTGCCAACAGCGTACCAAGGCTCGACCCTAAGACTCGCAACCGTCATCTCCTCTAATCCTGGCAATTGTGGGAAGTAGATGCTTCTGTCCTCCTTATTGGAAAGATGAAGCACAGAGCATCCGGTCACTTGTCTGAGCCCACACAGCTAGCAGGTGCAAAGTCAGGATTCTGACTCCAGAAGACTGGCCCCAGGGGCCTCAGTCTTAATTGTGACATGACCTACCCCCATATACGCCCATTAATGTTCTCACACCCCACAAGAATTCCTCCTGTGGTGGCATTTTAAAATGCAAATTAAATATAATGTGATCCTTTAATTAGAGAGCACAATTTATACTGAGCAGATCATGGGGAATTGTGACACCAGCGAGGAACTCACAGAGGGGATGGAAAGGGAGTGTTCGGGTGTCTTCAGGATGCATCTTAGGGGGCCTGGGTGCATCCTGACTCCTGCGAGAAATAGTCAAGGTGACAGGAAGGTGAGAGAAAGCTGAGCTGGTTATAGTGCTGTGATGACAGGGGATAAAAAACTGCTCCTCTCGAGCACAATCATGAGGATGTAGAACACCGGATTTGCTCTGGGATGTTCAAGTTTTACAGCCATACACTTATAGCTATAAAAGCACCTTTATTATTGACATTCCTGACGGAAAAATAACTTTGTTATGGTAAGTCAGAAACTGTCTAGCCCCTAACCTCTTTTATCCCCATGGAAGCAAATGTCTACAATTCTACTTTTTATAGCACAAGGTTTCTTAGGAATGCAACCTCCACAGGCTGATAGAGCATAGCCTACCTGGTGTCTCTGGGGTTGTCTGTCTCTCTCTGATTGAGTTTCCCTAGGGTAAATCCAGATCTCTCCCATTGAAGACCTTGGAGATGAGCAGAGAGCCTGGCAAAGAGCAGGTGTGCAGTGACCGCCAGGTGCTGTCTCTGCTACCATCTACCATCCCTCCTGAGAACCTGCCCCTTATTTCTCTTCTCTGTCATGCCTGTTGGCAAATGTATTACACTGGTCTGACCCACCCTGACCTGTCTCCTACAAGCAGCCTGACTCACTGAAAACCAAAACTGCCCAGAGGTCAGAAATCACAAAATTGCAGCACTCTGGGAAGTTAAGGAAGGAGGATTGTGCAGCCAAGCCCAGCCTGTACAATTTAGCAGTGAAATTAAAAAAAAAAAATTAAAAGACCTAGGGATGTAGCTCAGCACAAAGGCTGTGGGTGCAGTTCTCCAGTGTCACAAAAAAAAGCAAGGGAGGGAGGGAGGAAAAGAGAGAGACAGAGACAGACAGACAATAGAGATAGGGAGAGAGAGACAGACAGACAATAGAGATAGGGAGAGACACAGACAGACAGACAGAGAGACAGACAGACAGACAGACAACTAAGATAGGGAGAGACAGAGACAGAAGGACACAGAGAGAGAGAGAAAGACATTGATTACATGTCGCCACCATCACTATCACGTAGCCCTCAGCAGCCTGAAGACACCTGTTCACACTCTGGCTCCACTATCCCCTTCAGTTCAGCAGTGTGGGGCAAGTCATGCAGCCTCTCCATCTGTAAAACAGAAAAAATTAAACCTAGTTCAAAGGTTGTTCTGAGGATTAAATAAAACAATGTAAAGAAATTGGCATGGTACCTAATACACTCAGCATGATTGAAAACTACAGTAGATATTAAATTTTTAAAAATTGAGCTTGGGAGATAGCTCTGTGATCTAAGCACTTGCCTGGCAAGTGCAAGGACCCAGGTTCAATCCTGGGTACCACATGCTGTGCTAGCCCCGGAACCAGGCATGGTGGCACATGTATGTAAGCCCAGTGCTAGGGCATCGAGACAGGAGAATCACTACAAGTCTCAGCTGTGGAACAAGACCCTGTACCAAATAAATAAATATAAAAATTACTACAGTGAAATATATACTTCCACTAGTCCCCTTCACCATATCCCATTTCCTTAAAGCACATTTACTCATCTTTTTTTTTTTTGGTATCATGGCCGGCTCAGCCTGCCCTGCCGGTGGGGCTGGCGCAGCACGTGGTGGCTAAGGTTTCCTAGCAGGCACTGTAGACTGCTGAACCATCTCACTGGCCCTTACTTGCCTTTTATTAAAGAGGATTTGTGAAAATTTAAACACTGAGCCTGGGAAAAGCTGAATGGCACAGAGCCTGCTTGGCAAGTGCAAGGTCCTGAGTTTGATTTCCATCATGAAAAATCAAAAAAATTTTAAACACTACTACTGTTTTTCCTGGCTTATTTTGTCTTTAAAATATTACTTTTAGCCGGGCATGGTGGCGCACGCCTGTAACCCCAGCACTCGGGAGGCTGAGGCAGGAGGATTGGTGCGAGTTCGAGACCAGCCTGGGCTACAAAAGTGAGCTCAGGACCAGCCTCAACTGCATAGCGAGACCCTGTCTCAAAAAGACAAAAAAAAAAAAAAAAAAAATATTACTTTTATTTCAAAATATGTGATGTATGTTAACATGTAGTGAATTAACAAAATTTTTATACTTTTTGCAGTTCTTATTTCTCATAGATAAATGCTTACAGGTATCACTCACATAAACAAAAGCCCCTTGGCTTCCTGAGACCTGAATGTTGGATAACCACTGTCCCAAACAAACTCCCACACATGTGCAAAGGATGGCCTGTCACAGCAAAACACAGCAGCAGGAACAGGAGACAGCACACATGCCCACAGCAGAGAAGTGGATAAAGTAAATTATGGTGAAGTCATAGGACTGTCCTATGAGACAACATCCATTACAACTTATCTTTTTAAAACACAAAATGTCCTAACCTGAACAAGTATTTTTAAGGAATAAATGTAATAAAGTTTATTCTAAGCAAATGACTGATAACATACAGACTAGGCCCTTTGCAAAGGCTGACAGGTGAATGGAGGGGCATATACAACACTGCAGTACTGTTGCTAATGTTCAAGTTCTTACATTGGGTGGTAGCTGATGGGATAGGTATGCGATTATTACATTTCATAATTCTATATATGATATATATAATACATACATTATTATATGCTATATAATATACATCTTTTTACATTTATCAAATACAGTATTTTTAATTTTATGTATTTGGTACAGGGTCTCACTATGCAGCCTAGACTCCTAATGATCTTCCTGTTGTAGCCTCCCCAGAGCTGGAATTACAAGCATGTGCCACCACACCCAGTGTCAGTGGTCAGCTCCTCAAGACCAGGGCGGAGCTGGCAGGGCATGTAGTACCAAGGATAGAACCCAGGTCCTTGCTCTTGCCAGGCAGATGCTTAGACCACTGAGCTATCTCACCAGCCTCAAATATAGTATTTAAAAGACAACATAACCCTAAACATGCAGCCCAAACTGTGGCTTCTAACTGCCATTTTTCTATAATGAAACAAAGGCTCCTTGGAGTGGCTGATGGCATACCCTGCACAGGAAGCTATGAAATGGAGCACTGAGTCATTCTAGAAAGCAGAGAAGCCAGCAGAGACCACTGGGACCAGAGGACTCAGGAGCCAAGTTGGAGAGATGCCCACCAGCCAAAGATGGAATAGTGTGAGCATAAAAACTGATATGTGAGATAAAAACTGAAATGGATTGAGGTCCGCCATATATATTTCATCCCATGAGTTCATAATGATAGAAAAAAGAAAATTTCATTGGTTATCTTCAGATAATATTAAAGAACCAAGTTGTTATTTTAAAAATAGAAAATAAATAGAAAGAAGCGAGCATTTATCTTGCCTTTCCTGAATGAGCTGTGCCTCGGGGTAACCAAATCATTTATGAAAGGTTGTTATTCTTTATAAAAATCCATGTAACAAACAAACAAAAAATGATAGAATTAGACTACTGTGTAAATGCTGAGGAAATAGTGAATTTAGTAAGGGGCTGCCTATGGCTGCTAACAACAGAAAAAGATGACAGGCGCTGTGCTTCCTAATCGAAGTTCCCACCACCGACCACCGTTTTTCCAGTTGATTCTTTTTTTTTTTTATGTCCATTTCTGTTTTATTTGGGGGGGGGTTGTTTGTTTGTTTGTTTGTTTTTAGGGTCTCACTACTGAGTCATAGTGATCCTCCTGTTTGTACCTCCCAAGGGCTGGGATTACAGACGTGCACCACTACGCCCAGTATCCCCGGCTCAGCGTGCTCTAGAGTGGGGCCGGCGCGGCATGAGGGGCCAGGAACCGAACCCTGGCCCCTGCGCTTCCTTTAAGCAAGCGCTAAATCCACTGAGCTATATCGCCAGTCCTTGCAGTCGATTCTTGATTTAACTTCTGATACAGAGGAAACACAAAGGACAAATGAACACACCAAGCAACATCGTAGGACTCATTCAGCAAAGTCCAGCTGTGGGAAGCAGGATAAACAGACCCTTGTCTTTGACAAATACACGGCCAGACAAAATAAGAAAAAGAAAGCAATAGACTAATAGACAGTATGGGCCAACTGTAACCTATAAGATCCATTCAGATTCAGAGTCAAACAAATTATACAAGGATTTCTTTTTTTCATGTATTTGATACAGGATCTCACCATGCAGCTTGGACTTGTAGTGATCCTCCTATTTTCAGCCTCCCCAGTGCTGGAATTACAGGCGTGTGCCACCCTAGCCAGTCTCTATGGCCAGCTCAGTGTGCCCGGGGGCAGGGCCAGTGCAGCATGTAGTGGGGGAATCGAACCCAGGTCCCCGAGCTTGCCTAAGCAGGAACTTAGTCTGCTGAGCTATCTCACCCATGCTTTGTACAAGAAATAAAATGTTGAGTTAATCTAGCAAATTTCAATACTAACTGCATATTTTATGATATTGGAGAATTTTGTTATTTTCTGGCATAGGAATAACATCACTACACTTTAAGGTATGTTTACACCTAGAGATAGGACAGTAGGAGTCTGGACTTGCTCCAAAATGATCAGGAAACAGATCGGGAGGAGGAGTAGGCAGGAATCCATGAAACGAGGTCAGCCCTGGGCTGGTAATTGTTGGAGCTGGTGCTGGGCACAGAGGGATCATCGCATTATTCTCTTTCCTTTGGTAGGAGGATGGATTTTCCACAATAAAACTTTTTGTAAAGACCGAAGACTAAATGAAGACATTTTCCAGTAACAGAAGAAAACTAATGAAGAAACTGGAAGGAATCCTAAGGGCTTGGATGGAGGGTGGGGATGCCATGGAGAGGGTGAGAGGTCTGCAAGGGGCAGTAAAAGCCTTCTGGGTATGCTGGCTTTGAGGTGACACACCCTCCTTTACGCCACCAAGTGGAAATCAGAGCACATATCTCTGGATCACTTAGGGAAAAAAATCAAAGCTGAATAAGCAAAACCCTTCAGCACTGCCGTGGAAATCACCCTGTCCAAGGCAGCTGTCTATCTTTCCCCCGCATGGGTGGTGACTTAAATATGACACAGTACTTAGTAACTTAGAAACCAGAGAAGGCAGAAGACCCTGGCTGGGGACCAGGAGCTCTTCTCAAGTTAAACAACTTCACCACCTCACCTAAGGGAGAGAAGCTGAGGCTGAAGAACGGACGTAGCCCCCATACGCAGAGCTGTGCACGCTGAAGCCCCCTGGGAAAATGAGCCCAAGTCAAAAGAGCTGAAGTGAAGCTCAGCCCTACACCGACTGTGCAGGTCACCCTGGTGAGCTCCGCCCTCAAGTTCCCAACTGAAAGGTGTGGCCAGCAGTCACACACGTGGTGCACAGCAACAGGCAAGCAAATATGGTTCTCTAACTGCTGAGCAAGCCTTGTGCCTGAGTGATACGCAGATAAGCAAAACAGACAAAAGCCACACCCTGGCGGAGCTTGTACTGCCGCACAAGGTGTTCGAGTTTAAGTCTGAAATGCCTCCCAAATCGTCACATGCTCACACGTGGGGCTTTTGGGAGGACACTGGATTATGGTGCTTTACAGCTGTCTTGCAGGGGGCACTGATGGGAGGAGGTGAGTCATGGGCGTGCGGCCTAGAAGGGTACATCTCTCTCCCCCCAGATCCTCCCAACCCCGCTGCTGCTTCCCCTCTCCATGGCAGGAGCAGCTTCTTGGCCATGCTCCTGTGCTATGCTGTCCCTCAGGGAGAAAGACAACTAGGAGCGGAAGCGCATAACACCAGGAGCCAAAATAAACCTTTCTTCCTTTAAGTTGTAGGTGTCAGGTATTTTGTCTCAAGAAGAAAGTGAGTAAGAGAGAGAGAAAATAAGTATAATAAATGAGCTCATTCTGTGGAAAATCAAGAAGTACAGAAAAAAGACCAGAGTACTAAGCACTGGGGTGCTGGGTGGAAAGGGGTCAGTCACTAGGAACCATGTCTGTGTCCTTATCACCTGGCCCAGGCTGCCTCATCTGTCTTACAAAGCACCGCACTAGCCAGCTTTCTGCCCTCGGCATCCTACCTGGCCGCCTCCAATCCACACTGATGTCAGGTTCATCTGTCTCACACAAAGACCTGCCCCTTCCTCCCTGGGTTGAACCTGCTGAGGCCTCCCTGCTGGTGGCCAGTCCCCCTGGAACTAGATGCGCAGGCTCCTGTCGCAGCCTCATCACCTACCAAGCTTTCTGCCCATCTTCTTGTGCTCCTACCGCACCTAGGTATATGCCATTCCTGACCCTTCCACAGGACGTCATCCTGAGGCGGATCCTGAGTCCTCAACCACCAACAAACAGCTTGGTCTTCCTCTATTTGCTGATGAAGCTTGCTCCAAGCTAGCTTGGGAACTCAGGGTACCTGAAGAGGAGGCCAAAGGTGGGAACTCAGGGTACCTGAAGAGGAGGACAAAGATGGGAACTCAGGGTTCCTGAAGAGGACAAAAAAAAAAAAAAAAAACAAGGAGCATGGCATTTGCTGAGTAGGGGCTTTCTAGAAACCCACTTTGATATTTGGGTTTTTTTCTCTTTTTTTTGTGGGACTGGGGTTCACACTCACTTGCACTTGCCCAGCAGACACTTGTGCCTCGGAGCTACCTCCCCAGCTCCCTAGAAACCCACTTTGAAACAGAGTTGTTTATAGAAAGCATACTGGAGGGTGATGTTTGCAGTTAGGCCCACAACTGGACTGAAAGACTGACCCACAGTGAATTATAACCAGTATCATGGCTGATCCCACAAGGAACTTCGCAGCTGGGTCAGCCCATCAGCACAAGGGGAACTGAACTGGGCTTTTCCACCCCGGCATAAGCCAGTCAGGACAATGGCCATCTGCCAAGAACAAGCATGTGGTTGGCCGAGGTCACTCTCATAACCAAGGGAAATGTCTAGGAGCCACCCGAAGCCAGCGTTCTCTGCAGCTGGGAGAGCATGTGTCCAGCCAAGACACAACAGTTGGACAAAGCACCATGGAATCCACCACAGCCTTCAGCAGACCTGCTTTTGAAACTTGCTTCTGTCACTGACAGAGATGTGACCTTTGTGGCAATGATTACAGGCGCCGCTGTTTGCTATGTGTTGGCAGTCTCAAAAAAGGGAGAATTGTCTGGATAAAATGGCAGCTTAAAGTTTAATGCTGATCTTCTCAATGCTCCCTCCCCTGAAAGTGACAGGAAGGAAAACAGCAGACAAATTCACAAGGACAGGAAGAGAGAAAGAGCCGCTAATGGATGGAAGAACTCAATAAATTTCTGTGAAATTGCAGTGGGTTAGGAAATGAAGGTACTTTACAGAGTATCAGAAACCACAATGCCACCTAAGCTTTTGCCAGCCACCACTACTGAGTAACTACTCTCAGCCCTACAGACTTTATGACAGGTAGACTATGCCACATTTATCTCCCGGTATCTCTTTTCTTTCCAAGAAACAACTGTTCATTCCCAAACCTGTTTGTTCTAGTTGTACTTGCTTTTATAATTATGTAATTCAATTTAATATTAATAAACCAATAAAATATGATTGTGAAAAGGGAACTGTTTTGTGAAAACTAAACTGAATACCTTGAAAGATTCAACAAAGGCAGATCATGATTTTTTTAAGTTCAGAGGAGTTATAGACGAGAAATTGTAACAGAGTGGAAGGAAATCCCATCACTGTAGAAGGAGTCTGCATTCTGGCTGTTCTGTAAGTGCCTTTAAGTTATAGCTGCAATATAAAGAAACTGATTCTGGAAATGGTAGACAATGTGATGTGCAATAGGGTCTGGGCAAGACCTTATAGAATTTCAGTTAACAGGAACATGCTCAAGAAAAGGACATAGACATCTATATTTGTGGGTTTAAAAAACGTTTGTGCTGTGTGTTCCATTTCTTGAGTGATTCCTAAGTTAAAATAATTATTTTGATTGGCCAACCCTCCACTGCTTTCTCCTGAATGAGATAAGACTTACAAGAAAGCTTGCCAATGAGAGGACAGGCAGCCTTTACCCTCTTTCACCCCTATAAAGAATGTGACAGATGGAATGACCAGACAGATCAGTGGATTAAAGCACCTGCTTAGGCAGAGCACAGTGGCCAGGGTTCAATTCACTGCATGCTGTGCAGGCCCCACCCTCAGGGTGTGCTGAGACGGTGACAGAGACTGGGTACGGTGTTGCATGCCCATAATCCCAGTGCTTGGGAGGCTGAAAGCGGGAGAATCACTCTGAGTCTGATCTACATAGTGAAACCCTGTAAACCCTACACCAATACATAAAAACAAGAATGTTACAGTAATCTATTATGGTATGTCAAGCTAAGAGCTTCACATACACATAGGTCCCCAATTTACAGTGGTCTAATTTACACTTTTCCAACCTCACCATGCTGCAACCATGAAACATACCTCATAAAAACCATACCTCATAGTTGAATTATAATTGTTACCTGGGCTAATGATAAGCAATACCATCCTCCCTTTTGATGCTGTGCAGGAAGCCACAGCTCCCGGTCAGCCAATAAGTCAAGACAGAAAATAACCAGTATTCTAATAAGTGTCATGGTGTTAATGACATTCACTTAACAGATTAATAGATTGGGTATGTTAAATGTGTTCTTCACTTATGAAACATTCAATTCATGAAGAGATACTGGGATATCCTCATTGTAAATCAAGGAGCATCTGCATAGATTCAATAATCCATCCAGCAGTATTGCTGTTAGGTCTAATTTACAGGTGGGAACTGAGGCATAGAGACCGAATGACTTGTCTAAGTTTATACCACCAGCAAATGATAGCCGGGATTCGAATCCAAAGGTCCCAGCTCCAAAATATGGTTTCTTATTAACCATCTCCACCCTGTCTTGCTGCAGAAATAAATCAGCCCAAGGGAGTAGAGTTCCCTTGCTATCTGTGGCCCCCTCAACTACCTGCCTGGTACACAAAAAGGAAAATTAGCTCATCCTACAGTTATGGAAGGCCAATACTGTCAGTTTTGGGGACCCTTATCCTTAAATATGGGCAAGAGCCACAGACCACTGAGGACTGGTCACCTCCAACACAGGGAGAGACACAGAACAGAAAGAGGCCGCAAAGAGCCCAACAACATTGGGAAATCAGAGGCAACAGAGATGTACCAGGAAACAGAAAAATCACTGTTATCTTCAGAGATACTGTCTGTGTTGGGAAGAAAAAGAAACTAGAATAAACAAAAATTCCCTTTAATTAAAAATATGATTGACATAAAAATTTCAATAGAGCCAGAACATAAATTCAAGGAAACAATCTACAGAATAGAAGAGAAAGACTGGGGATGGATAAGATAAAAACAGACCCGAATCCAGGGAGGAAGGGTCATGTTCTAACTCCTAGGAGTTTCGACAGAGAGGAGATTTTTAAAGAACAAGTAAAGTCTCAGAGAATGGAAGGACATGTCCATCCATGTGAAAAAGGACCACCTAGGGCATGACCTTGTGCACGATGGCAGCTGCCACCGCACATGTGCTGTGAAGTTCCAGAATGCCAGAGAGAAGATTTGCAAAACTGTCCAGAGGGTGAAAAGGTCCACATAGAAAGGAACACAGGTCAGCAGGCACTGACGCAGGGAGGGAAGCGGAGCAGCCGGTGCTAAAGGAGAGTGATCCCCAGCCCTCGGTCTGTACTAAGCTGACCTATCAGGTGCCCAGGCAGAATACAGATAAAGCCACAGAGGAAAATTCCCCACCCTTGCTTTCTTAGGAAGCAACTGAGATGCCCCAAAGAAAAAAGCAAACCAACAGAG
The DNA here is from genome assembly GCA_004027025.1 of Myocastor coypus. Classification (NCBI taxonomy): domain Eukaryota; kingdom Metazoa; phylum Chordata; class Mammalia; order Rodentia; family Myocastoridae; genus Myocastor; species Myocastor coypus. The sequence continues at coordinate 2,366 of PVJA010019600.1, read as the reverse complement.
GCGGAGGACCAAGAAGGCCAGGCCTGGGGATAAAGCGTAGGAGAGGCACCCAGCAGACATCTGGGCCATGCAGGGTGTGGGGCCAGCCTAGCTGGCAGAACAGGAGCTGGCCAGAGCTTTTATAAGGAGGACGAGGCAGTTCTGCTGGAGCTTTGGGGAACTGAATAGCTGTCTTTTCTTACTAGAAATGCTGATCACTAAGGTACCTAAAAATAGTGCTCTAGATACAGTAGTAGGGGGAGGGGCTGAAAGGCAACTAATTCCTTATTTATCCCAACAGGAAGACAATAGACAAACGCTGGTAAATTGGGAAATTGCAGTATAAGCATATTGCTTTGAAATATGTGGTAGAATCCAAAAAGTACAGGTAAGAGCGGCTAAAATGGTTGCCACCAGAATGTGGAACTAGGCAGGTGGGTTGGGTGAGGCAGAGGATGCCTGCGCTTCAATAAAAGCCTTCCAATTTGTATCTGGCCAGGGCTTCAGATTTCCGAAACTTGCGCACAAGCGCATCTCAAGAAGCCTCCATTACAGGGACAGGAAGCAAGCCCAAAAGGGGCAGTGACCTCTCAAGGTCACAGTGCGAAGCCTGGATCCCAGTGCTAGATCGGGTGTCCCCACCCCCACCACCCGACACGCGAAGAGCACGGAGCCCGCCGAGGCCAGCAGGTCGTCGAGTGACTTGATCCCCCTTCGACGCCCTAGACCGTGTCGTTGACCTCAGCCTGCAACCCTAGTGTGGATGCGGCAGGACCTCCGCCCGCCACTGCCCTGGGCTGCCTGCCGCGTCTGCACTGTCCTTGGGAGGGCACACGGGGAAGCCACGCGCGGAGCCACAGCGCCCCCTGCCGGGCACCGGGCGCTGTGCTCCAGCCTGGCACTCCGAGCTCTGGAAAGGCTGGGGGCCCGCCACGCGCCGCTTTGCGGGGAGCCTCTGACTTCACACAGCCATAGGATATGTCCCTTGCAAGGACAGGTGCTAAGGCTGGTGAGGATGATGGCCTGCAAGAGGTCACGCAGCACAGCAGTGGCACCCCAAGACTGGAACCCGACTCCTGCTCTAGGACCTTCTCACCCCAGAGGGGCCCAGAGCTCCTGGGTTCTAGATTATCTTGAACTGGCTTTGGGCTTGAGAAAAAGCCACAGACGGGGCCCGGCAGGATGGCTCAGTGGTCTAAAACACCTGCAGGCGGCTGCAGGGACCACGGTTTGATCCCCGGCACCACATGCTGTGCCAGCCCTGCCCTCAGGGCAGGCTGAGCCGGCCATAAAAATAAGTAAATAAACAAACAAAAGTTCTGAAACAAGAAAAAGAAAAAGAAAAACAGCACAGCTGGCATTAAAAAAAATAATAAACTAAAATAAAAAGCCACGGACAAGGAGGGCAGGCTAGGGCTTTGCTTCGTAGCCCAGACCCCTGGGTGGCCTTGGGTGGCCCCTCCCTAGTCTCCAGCTTGGCCCAGACTCTGAGGTGTGACCTCCAAATGTCTTTCCAGAGCCTCGCAGTCCTTTGTGGGGTCCTAACTGCGGTTATGGCTGACCTCTGCCAGCGGAAGGTGACCCTGCTGGAGACCACCAACAAGCCACCTGCCATGCCACTTAGGGAATGGCTTGGGCTCTGGCTCCGGCTCTGACAGGTTGGAAGAGTCCTGAACAGTCTGCTCAACTGCAGGCTTCAGAAGATGAGACAGCATCAGGGTGCTTCCCTCAAAAGGCCAGGTCCTCAAATGGCATCTTCAGAAAGAGCTGTGGAACATCCTGGTTCAGCTCACTGACTGGAGCTGGATGCCCAGGGTTTGAATCCTGGCCCTGGTCCTTCTCAGTTGTGTGGCCTTCAGCAAGTTACTGACATTAAACTATGTCTGTTTTTGTTATGGTTTAGATATAAGATGACCTGGAAGTATTTAGAGCATGGCATTTGCAAGATGATCACCTCATAGGGTGCCATATTCATCAGGGATTTAATCCAATGATGAGTTCTTGGCAGAATGTCCTGTCAGAAGGTGGAGCCTGGTCGGAGGTAGTCACTGAGCATCTGACCAGGGGAAGGCGTGTGTGTGTATCCTGCTCCTCTCTTCCTGCCTCTGCTTCCTGGCCATGCTGGAGTGGTGGCTCTCCTCTGTTGTGCCTTTCCACCATGGCATTTCTGCCTTGAGCCGGCCAGTCATGGACTGGGTCCTCAAAACCATAAGCAAGGACAAACCTCTCCTCTTTAAGTTTTGGGTGTTGCACATTTTGTCCCAGTGATGAAAAAGTGACAAATGTAATTGCTAAGCTGGGAGTAGGGCTTAACTGCACAGACATAAACACAGAGAGAGAGAGAGACGGGGGGGGGGGGGGGGGGGGGGGGGGGGGGGGGGGGGGGG